>CM050164.1:234018874-234068874 GCA_027410445.1 Discoglossus pictus | reverse complement strand
ATTCAGATTGAATTCTAGTATTTATTCATTTCTATACTAATTTCAAATAACGTATGATGCAGAGATAGGATGCAGTGGATAAAAACATCTGCTTTGAACCTGTAGATTGGCGATTTAAAAACTGTTTAACATAGAGCTAATTTTGAAAATGCTCCTCACATAGCCTGCACATTTGGTTTTAATCAGTACCATCAGCTAGTGTGGGGGAAGGATAGAAGTAGCCTAAAACTACTATTTTTGTAAAAGATCATAGCTCAATTTTTTTTTTATCAGCAATTTAAAAAAATATACTTTTTTTTTCACATGCTTTTCCACCCCCTATCTGATGGTGCAGGGCATAAAAGGGGACCTCAGCGTCCCTTTAAGGTATTTTTTTTGTAATGACAGTATCCTTTGAGTAGTTCACATTTATGATTAACATGACCATGGCAGTATGAAAGTTACCTTCTGGGCATTACAGTGTTTAATGTCATCCAGAGCTTGTTGATGGTCTGAAGGATCCTACGTGGGACTGCAGAATTCAGAAGCTGGCTCATGTTGGCAGTAAGCACTTCTGCATAAGGGATGAGGTCACTAGCGCTGAGCAATGTCAGGTGCTCTAAGATTTGCATCACTTGAGTGTGATTGGTCTGGAGGAGTGAAAATGCTGAAATAAAAAGCAAAAAAAAATTCAAGCTTTCAGAAACAGTATTCCTTTTTCTTCAAATTTTAGTAAATGAAAATAAATTCCACTTACGGTAAATTACTATGGCCCTCGTTCAATTTCAATTTGGCCAATTGAATAGGGCTCTAAATAAGCACATAACATATTTTTTTAGGAAGCATCTATCCCAAAGCAAGGTTTTCACTAACTAAAAACTTAAAAATATATATGTTATGTGCTTATTTAGAGCCCTATTCAATTGGCCAAATCACAATTGAATGGGGGCCTATGTAATTAGCTGGGATTAATATATCCACCACAGGTATAAAGACCTACATTTTAGATTGCATAGCAACTTTCTATATGACTCCCCATGGATGCTCAAAATGTCTATTTTTTTAGTGTGCTTAAAGACAAACATCACAATGATCTCAGATTGCTATCATGCACAAATTTAGACTGCAAATGCTGTTACTTCTTAAGTCATCATTTTTGTGTCCATAATACAAAACTGTGTTTAAAAATATGGCTGATTAGAAGAATTGTTACTTTGCCTTTTAGCTATATTTATTCTTAAGTACAGTACGCATATTACTTTTTTACTATTAGGGCATTAAATGGCCAGATTGGACTCAAATAATTAATAAAAATTGCATTCAAAAGGTTTAAAAAACAAAAACAATATTCAATGTTAAATGTACTTTCTAGCATCAACCTCGGGTGCAATGAGCGTCGAAGAGGGACCTAGGCGGCGAGCAGTTTCACGCGACTGTTGACCCTAGCACCTAACTCTAAAAAGGCACGCAATTGCACAGGTCGCAACTGCGACCCTAGCACGTAACTCTAAAAACCTGGAAAACGAACAAAATTATTTAACAAAATAATAAACACACCTCACACACAGCACAAGGGGGGAGAGCCAGGAAGCCTGGGAGTTAGGTTGTAAGCGAATTTGAGCCATATTTGGGGTTTTTCTTCAATACAAAATCAGCTAAGCAAGGAAAACAATGGCGTAAGAAAGAACATAAAAATTCTGAAACTGAATGAAAACGAGGCTGAGCAAAGCCAGGCACTCTGGACTTTAAAAATAAAACCGCTGGCAGTCATTGTAATGCGCACAAATTCAGCAGACACACTGAGGAGAAATACACAGGGAAGGGGCAGGGAGAGATAGTGGAAAGAGACACTTGGCATTTCCAAGCACAAAACTTGCAGGTTTAGGAAACCTGCAATAAGCAGCCCGTATAGTAGGTGGGAGGAAAGGGTCGCAATGAGCGCCAAAGGCGCTCATCGTGGGGCTCGCGATGAGCACCAAAGATGATCAGTGCAAAGCAGAACAGTTGAAGTACACGGGGGGAGAGGCTTGCAATGAGCACCAAAGGCGCTCATTGCGAGCCACGTAATGAGCTCTGAAGGCGCTCAGCGCGGGGATCGCGATGAGCTCTAAAAGTGCTCAGAGGAGAAAAAGCCTCACGATGCGTAGCAAACAGCATTGCCAGCCTTACAATTTTAATCCTGTAATATTTGACGGGCAATTTCCTAGTGATGATAATAATGGTCAGACACAAGTTTGCATCCAGCGAAGAGGGTGTGCTCTTCAATGGCTGAATAGTTGATGTGGTTTCCCTTAGCAATGAGTGGTTTATCAGTTCTATCTGGGAGCAAGCCAAGGCCACTGTCTAGACACACACTTGTGCCCGACTATACGGCAGTGCCTCTCAACCAAATCTTCTTCCACCCCCTTGATAATCTCATAGATCAGTGACAGACCACATTTGAAGGGAAATATGTTGCCCTCCACCCGCACACCCTTTATGATCTCCTATACCCCCACGGCCACCCTGATCCTGTTGCTCTCTCCCTCCCCTGTGTCTCCCCCCCCTCCCCTGTGTCTTTTCACCCCCTCCCCTGTGTCTCCTTCCCTCCCCCTCGTATTATCCTCCCTTCTCATCACTTCCCCCCTCTCCAATTACCCCCCTCTCCCTTTCACCTCACTTACCTTCATCAGCTGCTCCTCTGCGCGTCTTCTGGCTGTGTCGGGACCCGGCATATGCTAATGACGTGACGTCACATGAGCGTCACGTCATTAGCATATGCTGGGTCCCGACACAGCCGGAAGACGCGTATAGGAGTAGCTGACGAAGGTAAGTGAGGGGAAGGGGGGGGGGGTAATTGGAGATGAGGGAAGTGATGAGGAGGGAGGATGAGGAGGATGATAAGGGAAGGGAAGAAAAAGAGACATAAGAGGGAGGGAATGAGACACAGGGGTGGGGACACAGGGGAGGGAGAGGGGGGACACCAGAAAGGGGCCCAGAGGGGAGGGAGAGGGGTGGCACAAGAAAGGGCCACAGAGGGCACACAAGAGGGGGACACAGAGGGCAGTGCATTTCCCAACTCCCAGTATTTTGGGGTAAAATAGGTGCCTCCGCTTATACTCAAGTATATACGGTACTTATGGAATTTCTGACGGATATGCATATCCCAATTGGTGATGATATAACCATAAGCTTTCAACAACATTTTTTTTTATAAATAATAACATTTAAATACAAAACTACTAAACTCAAGTTACTCTAGGTTTGGATGTTTAAGATGTTTAACTGGCTTCACCTAAGCAATTTCCATACAAGTCAACAAATGACCTACAAATATAAAGTAATTTGACAGGATTAAAAAAATATATATATAATAAGCCTAGCAATGAAAAATGTGAAATTCTGGAACTGCTAGTTAACTTTTATGGAATGCTTATAAAAGAGCATTTTTTTTATCTATTCTAAAAATTTATTTTCCCCCATGGAGCATAAAATTGTATTAATTGAGAAAAAAAAATGTAAACAGGCAGATAAACAAACTGTGTTTGAACCACAGTTATACCAGTACGTTAAGAGGAAATGAAAACAGGGATGCATGGAGACCCTGTTAATTAGATTTTCTTATCTGATTTACATTAAAGCCAATGGGAACAAAAGAGCAATATGTAACAGATCAGACATCCATAATATTCACAATCCCTGTAACTTAGTCTTAGTTACTTAGTCTTAGTTACTGTACCCTCCTGAAGTTGTTTGGAAGAATGGCTTTTGGCAGAGTTTGTAAGCAACATCCTCCGCAATAGAGCATCAGTCCCAGTAATCTCTTCTTCACAGATCCAGTCATCCACAATGCAGAGGTGGGGATAATTTGTGGCAAGTAGACGCAACAAGGCAGAATGTAAACCTAGAAAAGATCAACATAAGCAGCCATATTGCATTCAGATGGAATAATAAAATATTTTATAAGTACATGAGCACAAAGAAGAAACAATGTTACAGTTGAGAATTAATTCACTCATACCTCCCAGTTCCTGTTGTAAACCTTGAGCCTGACGAATAAGGTACTTTATTGGGATCTGGTCCATCAGTGCTGAAGAGTATGATTTTGGTTTCTTTTGCATTGCAGCTAAAATTGAAACAAAAGTTAGTTTTCTAAAATCCCTTGTGAGCTATCATTATTAAGTGATATAATTCATGCAGCACTGCAAGTTTCTTCTAATGCTTTAAAAAGCTAGAGTACTTGTCCACGTCCTATTGTCATGTTTTAAATACACTACATACACAATTATTTGGCATTCCATTAGATGTGCATAATTACATTAGAGTTGTATACCACATAATAAAATGTTACATTTGTGTGATTAGGAGGTGATATCAATCAGAATAAGCTCAATAACACATATCAAACTCATATTCGTATACTATACAGTTTCTGAAGTAACTCAAGGTTAACACAAAGCCAATCAAAACTAGGAAACACTTAGAGGATCAAAAATGCCCTTCTCCAGTGGAAAGAGAATTCATTACAATTAAAGGACCACTGCAGCTTGAAGTGTGTAACAAAAAAACAACATTAACAACTGGAATGGACATAAAATCATTTTTTAGAGAAAAACCTAATTTTTGAAGCCTGTTTATGAGTAGATGAATTTCGATGGCTGAAGAAAATAAAGGCAGTACTATTTAAAGACTACCAACCTAGTGTCTTTGAATTAGCCAGCAAAGCCTCTTCATATGACAGAACATAATAAAGCATAAGGAGTTGGGCTGTGATTTTGTGGGGCTGGTTGAAACGTGAATTTTCTCCTGCAAGTCCTTGGAAAACCTTGAGTATTTCCTGTTCTGTGATTGGCTTGTTGGTAGCTTCTGGGCTTGACTTTGATGCAGGCGTGATTATAGAATTGATGTAAACATCAATGAGAGGCAACAGCTGCTGGTGTAAGGGGGTTGTTGTTTCACAAAGCTGAGTATAGATCCAGTCCTATAATGAACAGTGGTTACAAAAAAATGTAAAATTGTTAATGACACAATATCCAATCTATTCACTTTATAGAAATATGTTGAATTGCAAAAATATATACTACAACATGAAGAATCATTTAAAGATTAGGCATGTAAAGAAGAGTGCATAAGAATTAAATATAAATGATTAAATAATAGACTAAACGTACACTCAACTGTTCACTTGCTAGAATTGCATCCTAAATCTTTAAGTAAGAAAGCAATAGCAACGCAAATTCCGACATCGATAAACAGTTATTACATTGGTTTACATCATAGAGACTTTAAAAGATACTGACAGATGGTACTATATGACCACACACAGATTGTAATTAGTAAAATTGACCTGGGCTTTTATTTCTTTGAAACCGTAATCATATATTTTATAACTTATTTTAGCAGTTTACAATACTGTTAACTTGGCCTAATAATTAATAATTAATGTTATTATTTGCAAAAACACTCAGTAGCCATTGATAGACGCCATCCACATAGAAAGTCCCTTATCACAGAGAATTTTACAAGTATCATGACCATATACAATCATTACATTTATTAACTCTGAAGGATTTGCTTCAAAGCAAGGCAATCCAAGAAAACATGCTTCCTACAAATGTGCTTCTGTATTGTGGAGTATCTCTAGAAATTCACTTACTTCCTGGTCACCTACAGAGTTTAGGGATAAATTCAACTTAAAACAAAGAGAAAATAAGCCATGTTTATATTAATTTAGACTAAGTTAAGCCATTCTAAGGAACAATAAAATGCCCTTTGAGAGATGCTGCATCTACAACTAATTGAAAGAAAAATATCTCCAATCTATATAAATTACCTAAAAAACAGGTTACAACAGTCAAATTACCCCTAAAAATATGCTGGGAAAATGAACTGAATAGAACACTTGTCTATATACAATGGGGTAAAAATGTTAAAAACGCTGCAAAACTCCTCTCTCAATATAGTTCTAAGAGACAATGTCTTTAAATCTCTGTTAAGATGACTACAAATCTCAAATCCATCCCTGGATGGTAATGGTTTTAGAGGCTGCAATGAAACAGGTACACTGAGACATGCATTATGGGAAGGAACATACTCTACCATAGAAAAACCTGTAGGGATTTCATATTCCCCCCAAAAATGAGGAAGCATTCAAAGAACTAGACATTCCAAAACTCTTGAAGGAATCACAATTCCTAACAAATCAGATTTCCTTAGCCTCCAGAAGGATCATAGCAAAAAAATGAAATGGTTTAAGATACATGGAAATGTTTACTATACCATAATACTGTAACAAACGTACAATGTATCATTAGATTTTGCATACTTTCCTTGTATTTCAATGAAAATTATTTCAATAAAAAAAAAATATTCAAGATGACTTCAGTAGACTATCAGTTATCTGCCACCTGCAGGGATTAGTAGATGCCAGATAAATGCAGTTTCTGGTTGCTTGAGAGTCTCTACTATAAGAGGCCAGAATTAGCTGCATATAGGATGCTCTGCTAAGTATATTTGTCAGGGAGGGCCATTCTAGCAGCATTAGCTTTCACTCTTCACACATATGTATGTTCGTCTGGAGGGTGCGGTGCTGAACCCTGGGAATGCAGAGACATACAGTGGATGAAATCTAGGTGCCTGTAAGCATTTTATGGCATGACAATCTGGCTCCTGGCATTTGTTGAGCCCTGTAAAATTACATTTTTATTAAAAGTACAGTATTCATTTTTTTCTGGTTGCTTGAGTTCTGGTTAACAGAGTCTACCGTATGTGTGTTTGTTGGGCAGAGACGGTTAAAAACACTATTCTGTTTAAAATAAAGATAATATTTTTTGTTTACATTGAGTGTGTCAGGTTCCCCCAAACAGAGCTACTTATCTCCTCCTATCTGCTGCAACGGGGGTGGGGGGTATGACCAGATTTGCCTAGAAGCTTGACAAAAGAAAAAAAAAATGTCTGACCAGTCAGACGGAACATGTCAGTGAAGCGGGGTGGGGGTGGAGGCTATGATGGCAAGCAGGTTACAATACAGCTGTTATCTCTGTGTAGGCAGTGGGGGGAAACAAATTTTGTCATGGGTAGGGGCTAAAATATCAAAGCCCAGCCTGCTTTCAAGCTCCATGATAGTCCAGCCCCCAGGCAAAGCTTGCCACAGCCCCTGACAAGACACAAGGAGGTGGAAAAAACAGCTTTCCTTGAGGAAAACAAAACTGACGCATTCAAAACTAAGAAAAATAAATATTTATTTATTTTAAATTGCATACTGTTTTTTATAGTCTCTGCACAACAAAAATATATGAGCTTTACTTTTAAAAGCATTACACTAGCCCTTTAATATTACTGTAACATACCTCTGTCTTCCGTCTCCATATGAGATCTATTGAAAACTGGACTTGGTTATAGGCATTTTAGTTATTGCGTGTATAACCCTTCAAATCACCTCGCAAGTAGCTGGACAGATAATGATGGTAAGGTGCCTTGAGATCAAGGAGAATTCACACAGGAAAGCCAACCTTGCATAGGTATGGGTGAAAAGGTGGGTGTAGTGCTTAGCAATATTGTACACTATTAAAACATGTCTGTTCCAGAATGTGTCAGATGATTTGTCCGGTTTCATTAAGGAATTTATGTTTGGTTTATGTTATATCTCCAACCACTGTTCAAAACGCATCTGCCTAATTAAATGTATTTATTGTTGTACAGTATATCAAACATTTGACTAGAATACAAATACCTTTCTTAAAGCACATAGACTTACCCATGTAAACTGATCTTAAAGGGTACTCTATCACCATGTGATCACTGTAAACATTGTTCTAGCCACTTTTTATTGTAAATATTTTTTTTTTATATTCACCAATGCTTTTAAGGTTTCATGCAAGTAAGCTCTTTGTGAATACTAATTAGTTGCTTTGATGTGTTAATTAGTAAAAACGTCTACTGTTTTGTTCCTGTAGTGGCAAAAACAAGGTTAACACGTACTTAGATCCCAACACCCACAACTTTTAAAACATTTTGAACTACAAATTGGCCTAAGTAGTAGCATACATGATCTGCATAAATAATGCAGAATATTTCCAGAATATTTTTAATATAAAACACATTAGTAGCCTCCCTCCTTCTGGCTTTTTTATAAAGCAAATTAGAATCATTTGTACGCTACATTTTCGGATGTCCAATAATAAATTTGTTCCTTTTTTTTAGTTTTCTGAAAGTTAAAGTTGTTTTTACCATATATTGAATCTAAAGCTTGTCTCAGTATTCATATACAACAAATTTCACCTTTTTTCTATTTCCATGTCAGATGATGTTTAATATACAAATGTTGTTAAATGCTTCGCAGAGCTCCATTCATAAACAAATGACCACCAGAGAACATTGGAGATTTACCAACACACAAGGTCCCGGTAATAACGAATGATAAAAACTGTATACTACCTTTATGGATACTTTATGCTTTGTGAATGCCCGACTTCTCAGTAGTTGGTAGATACAATGAATAGGCAAAAAGCCAGTAATATTAGCACTCAGGTTGCTTGTGACAGGAACTCTCACTGCATGAGCTGTGACAACCTAAGAACACAAAAACAACACTGGTTAAAAAAAACACACAAAACATTTTATTAACTTATGCAAAATATCTGAACTGGTATTTACTTAATTATGAAATGTACTTTTATATTTATTAACCAATTTTATTATTCTACATTTACCTATATAGTGTTGTAAAGCTATTAACATAAGGTTTCAACAAAAAATAAAAATCTAATTTAGATCAAGTCCGCTTCCAGTTAGGTGTCCACAAGGCATGGGTAATAGCATATATAATTGTGGGTAACGTTTGCGATGTTGGTCACGCTGTGACCGAAGCACGTAAAATGGCCGAATCACAAGCCCAGTAGAACTTAGGACCGAAGCACGGAAAACACCCAAACCACGCAACTGGAAAGACTACCAAAAAGACACAATTATGCCTCAAATTCACTTCCATACTTACAGCACAGGGGGCCTGTGAGTAAGGTTGCAAGTTAAATTGAGGCATATTTGCAGTTTTTTCAGAGGAAAAAATGGCGGCCGAAAAAACGTAAACATGATGAAAACGAGGCCGAAGGCATTAGCACTTAACCCAAGGCATTACCACTCATCGGGAGGCCCCTAAACTACAATGGGGGTAGAGGCTCGCAATGAGCGCCAAAGGCGCTCATCACGAGCCACACGGTCAACGCTCATCGTGGAGCTCTCGATGAGCGCCGAAGGTGCTCAAGCGTGAGGCCTATAAAGTACACAGGGGAAGAGGCTCGCGATGAGCGACGAAGGTGCTTAGAGGGGCTAAAGCCTGGCATTGTGTGACAAACAGTATGCCCAGGCTTACAATTTTACTCCCATCATTTTTGGTACCACTGTAAAATGAAAAAAAAATATTAGTCTGAAAACAGGAAGTCTGACTAAGAGCATGACTATGCAGGAACCAGTGATAAAACTCGTTTTTAAATCAGAAAAACAATAAATTGTGATGCCTCTACTGAGTCCAGGATGATTCCATGATACATTGGTGGAAGTTGTGTGTTTAAGAGGGGTGTTTTCATTTCTGGAGAGATATGCTTGCATTTCGTGAAGCAAGAAGCTAGCTTCAGGGCTATCAAATTTTTATATATGTATGTACTAATCTAACAATTATATGACCAGTCCAATTATCTTAACAAAGGCTCACTGTTCCCTCCATCTGGACCCCTCCCTCCAAATCACCCCCCCCCCTCTCATGATCCAGCTCTCAGGATGGGATGTAAACAGAGTTTTCAACTATTCAGATTTTCCAAAACTAATATTGTTAGATTATTACATACTTGACAAACAAGTGTCTTCTTTCTCAAACTACAGTAGTGCGTTTAAAATGTTCCTATCATCTTCTGTTTCTATCTATTTTTTTAAGGGCAAATTGGATATATTTATCAACCAATGTTGGGCTTAAAAAGTGAAGATAAACTTTCCCCACATCCGATAATTCCAAAAATGGGTTTTAAGTTTTATACTAGTTTATAAAATCGGCTTAAAAAATAGAGGATGTCAAGATATTTTTCGTAAGACTTTAACCCTGCTTATACTTAAATGTACTTACCCATTTGATAAATATATCCCAGAGGCATTGCTCAAGTACATATTACAATACAATACTGTTTATATAAATAATATTTAAAAAAAAAAATCAAAAAAACAAAAAAAACACTTGCTTGTCAAGTTTGTACTAAACTAACATTAGAAGCTTGTATGACTCATACATCTATAGCATTGCCTGACAGGGACAAGTCTCTAAATCAGCTAAACATTTGAATCTCTTTTTCTGCTCTGAGAGCGTCATTTAATAATGTACCATTGTGGTATTCTTTTTAAACACCCTCTTTCAGATGCAAAAAATAAAAAAAAATATTTCACTGTTCCTTTAATTAAACATGCGATAACATACCAGAGTACAGTTGAGATGTCTGCAGAGTTATTGTTTGCCTCTACTTGCAAACTCCTTAGTAGAATTAGTGTAGGCATTACATAGGTTTTACTTTGTTATTTACTAATGCTCTCTGACTTTATTTCTCCACATACAGAGCCATATTTATATATTTGGCGCCCCTTAGCTGCTTCCTGGTCCACAAGCATATGTGAATCACCTTTACCCTGCCAACATGACGCTCCATCAGCAGCTGTAGTCCAAATAAATTAATTCTGATGCACCAACTAAAATATATAAAATAATAATAAAAATTATATATATATATATATATATATATATATATATATATATATATATATATATATATATTAAATAAAAAGTACATCTGTGTTCACATTTGAATCTCTAAAGCAAGTTAAAGAACCTGCTTCCAGCTCAGAGTTCCGAGAAAAACTGTTATTACACTGCATTCTGGGAAGCTGAGCTGGGACATGCAAATGTCAATCCGTAGCCATTATCAAATATTTGTATAGATATTGAGTGTTCTTATGTATTTGCATTGACCTGTGGAAGGGCGCTGTAGTGAGATCAGTGGATCCAAGTGGGAAGACACTGATCTATTGTTGTTTTAGTTTGTTTAGAGTCACTATCTCAGATTTGTTTAAAATCACATATATAGTTGTGATTGTCATGAATCAGCCAGTGGCCATATTGGATTTGGTATGAACTATGCTGGGGCCATTTTGTGACTGGCAGCAGTGGCCATTTTGGGCTGGGTTATCTTCCACATGCTGTTGCCATGTGGAAGAACAAAAGGTTTGGGGCCCACTTGTTATGGATATATGGTTATTTTGTGGTCTAGGGGATAAAGTATTATAAGTTTACCCCTTAGCATATCCCCATCCCTTCCATGTTTAGGCTCATTGTAATGGGTGTCATGTGAGGGAACTGGTGGGATGTGTTGGTTGTATGTGTGTGAAACATTGTGTGTTGTATCTGTAAATATATTGTATTGGATTGTTGGAGCCATGTTGTGTGCAGTCATCCATATTGACTGCATATGTAACCTGAGTTGATCACCCATCTGCCTTCCAGCTATCACCTAAAGTAAACACTTGAAGTGATAGCAAGGCCAGAACAAAAGGGGTCTATACAGACATTGAGGCACCATAACCCCAGGGGGTCTACAGGTATTCTCACTCAGAGAATCAGGGCAAAGTCCAGAGGACAGGGAGATGTTTCTCCCTTGAGAGCCAGGCAGCAACTGAATTAGGTAGCCACACCTAGTGGGCGGACCCGGGAGGAGTCTCATGGTTCCCTGCCTGATTGGCCAGAGGCAGTTAGGGGCTGACTAAAGATAGCCCTCCTGGTGATTTTGTATGCCTGTTTAAAAGATGTTGTGTTCCAAATAAAGTGGTTTATAATTTTCATCAAGACTTTGTGTGCAGGTGTATTATTGACCCAGGGGCATATGCTGGCAGAGGAGATTGTTTCTGACTCCCTTCCAGGTTTTCCCAGGCACACTACCAAAAGCTGGGACTTATGCTCTTGCATCCGCAAGGAAGGTCCATTGGTCTGAGTCACCCAAATCTTAGGTCTAAAACCTACAGGAGATAAGAGGGCTAGGATCCTCTATACTCCATCATCATTGTAGGTTGTGACAGTGATCATGCGAGTTGTTGCTAACGCTTGCGGGCTTGAGATACGAGCCGCAGCCCTCACATAGCGAGGGCAGCGGCCGAGGGCTTCAGTTGCTGGCATGGAGCGCCGAAGGTGCTCCTTGCCAGCAACTGGGACCCTCGCAAACTTTACGTCCCAACACAAACAACACGACACACCAATTACGACCCTCGCAAAATTTACCTCGCACACGTTAACACACATTACGACCTCGCAACACTCGGATGCAACTCACGAACATTACAAAATTCAAAACACAATACATACACACACCACATACATAAAAAACTTACCTACAGCAAGAGGGAGCATCCAGGACCTCAAAAAAGAAACTTACACCTTGATTTCACTCAAAATAAAAGAGTTTACACACTAAAGAAATTTGCTAAGCGACAGAAAAAATGGCCACCAAACAAAACGAAAACGAGGCTACACACGCAAACACCATACGAGACACGTTCGCACACATTACGACCTCGCAAAAATCGGACACAACACGCAAACATAAAAACATTTAAAACACAATAAATACACACAACACACATAAAAAGCTTACCTACAGCAAGAGGGACCATCCCAGACCTCAAAAAAAAAACTTACACCTTCATTTAAATCAAAATAAAAGATTTTAGACAGTAATAAAAATCGCTAAGCAAGAGAAAAAATGGCCGCCGAACAAAACGAAAACGAGGCTACAGCACTCTAAACACGCAAAACACCACAAGAAACTCGCAAAACACCACAAAAGACGCATACCACACATTACCCGCCATTTTCCGCTAATGCGGAAGTACACCACTACGCTAACGGTTTCGTCTCGCGCACGCACTCTATTACACTGCACACATTCACCACGCTTACACAGCAGCTCCACACCACTAATGCTGCAGCAACATCAAAACAGATTGTCAGCTCTTCAACACAATGCTTCTAAATAGGTAAACTATATTCATTTATTAATGTATTACATATTTCATTATTACACACCGAACAGCATTAGCTCACTTACAATTTCATTGCCGTCATTTTTTGACGGGCAAGTCGCTATTATAAATATAAATTTGGGTGTACTAACAGCAGCCGCTTCCCCACAAGGAACACTATGAGTATTCAATATGTATATGGGATGTATGTTAACAGGTCTAATAGAAGAGTAGATTTATTTGATAATGAGGATGAGGCATCTACTAAAAAAGATCCTGATCCATGCTCCCTTCTAAAACACCTAGAGAGACTCAATAAGCGAGAAGTCAACAATTGGTATGATTTGATGAGTCTGGAACATTATTTGAAAATAGGGATTATACAGTCAGGTCCATAAATATTGGGACATCGACACAATTCTAACCTTTTTGGCTCTATACACCACCACAATGGATTTGAAATGAAACGAACAAGATGTGCTTTAACTGCAGACTTTCAGCTTTAATTTGAGGGTATTTACGTCCAAATCAGGTGAACGGTGTAGGAATTACAACAGTTTGTATATGTGCCTCCCACTTTTTAAGGGACCAAAAGTAATGGGACAGATTAACAGTCATAAAACAAACTTTCACTTTTTAATACTTGGTTGCAAATCCTTTGCAGTCAATTACACCCTGAAGTCTGGAACGCATAGACATCACCAGACGCTGGGTTTCATCCCTGGTGATGCTCTGCCAGACCTCTATTGCAACTGTCTTCAGTTCCTGCTTGTTCTTGGGACATTTTCCCTTCTGTTTTGTCTTCAGCAAGTGAAATGCATGCTCAATCTGTTTCAGATCAGGTGATTGACTTGGCCATTGCATAACATTCCACTTCTTTCCCTTAAAAAACTCTTTGGTTGCTTTTGCAGTATGCTTCGGGTCATTGTCCATCTGCACTGTGAAGCGCCGTCCAATGAGTTCTGAAGCATTTGGCTGAATATGAGCAGATAATATTGCCCGAAACACTTCAGAATTCATCCTGCTGCTTTTGTCAGCAGTCACATCATCAATAAATACAAGAGAACCAGTTCCATTGGCAGCCATGCATGCCCATGCCATGACACTACCAACACCATGCTTCACTGATGAGGTGGTATGCTTTGGATCATGAGCAGTTCCTTTCCGTCTCCATACTCTTCTCTTCCCATCACTCTGGTACAAGTTGATCTTAGTCTTATCTGTCCATAGGATATTGTTCCAGAACTGTGAAGGCTTTTTTAGGTGTTGCTTGGAAAACTCTAATCTGGCCTTCCTGTTTTTGAGGCTCACCAATGGTTTACATCTTGTGGTGAACCCTCTGTATTTTCTCTGGTGAAGTCTTCTCTTAATTGTTGACTTTGACACACATACACCTACCTCCTGGAGAGTGTTCTTGATCTGGCCAACTGTTGTGAAGGGTGTTTTCTTCACCAGGGAAATAATTCTTCGGTCATCCACCACAGTTGTTTTCCGTGGTCTTCTGGGTCTTTTGGTGTTGCTGAGCTCACCGGTGCGTTCTTTCTTTTTAAGTATGTTCCAAACCGTTGATTTGGCCACACCTAATGTTTTTGCTATCACTCTGATGGGTTTGTTTTGTTTTTTCAGCCTAATGATGGCTTGCTTCACTGATAGTGACAGCTCTTTGGATCTCATATTGAGAGTTAACAGCAACAAATGCAAATAGCACACTTGAAATGAACACTGGAGCTTGTAGTTCGAGGACATGGAATTACTGTATATACTTGAGTATAAGCCGAGGCACCTATTTTACCACAAAATACTGGGTAAAATGAGTGACTTGAGTATAAGCCGAGGGTGGGAAATGTGCTGCCCCCAGTGTCCCTCTTGTGCCCCCCCTCTCCCTTCCCTGTGTCTCTTCCACCCCTTCCTTATCACCCTCCTCATCCTCCACCTCCCACCTCCCTCCTCATCCTCAACCTCCCACCTCCCTCCTCATCCTCAACCTCCCACCTCCCTCCTCATCCTCAACCTCCCTCCTCATCCTCCCTCCTCAACCTCCCACCTCCCTCCTCAACCTCCCACCTCCCTCCTCAACCTCCCACCTCCCTCCTCAACCTCCCACCTCCCTCCTCATCCTCAACCTCCCACCTCCCTCCTCATCCTCAACCTCCCACCTCCCTCCTCATCCTCAACCTCCCTCCTCATCCTCCCTCCTCAACCTCCCACCTCCCTCCTCAACCTCCCACCTCCCTCCTCAACCTCCCACCTCCCTCCTCAACCTCCCACCTCCCTCCTCAACCTCCCACCTCCCACCTCAACCTCCCACCTCCCTCCTCAACCTCCCACCTCCCTCCTCAACCTCCCACCTCCCTCCTCAACCTCCCACCTCCCTCCTCAACCTCCCACCTCCCTCCTCATCCACAACCTCCCTCCTCATCCACAACCTCCCTCCTCATCCACAACCTCCCTCCTCATCCACAACCTCCCTCCTCATCCACAACCTCCCTCCTCATCCACAACCTCCCTCCTCATCCACAACCTCCCTCCTCATCCACAACCTCCCTCCTCATCCACAACCTCCCTCCTCATCCACAACCTCCCTCCTCATCCACATCCTCCCTCCTCATCCACATCCTCCCTCCTCATCCACATCCTCCCTCCTCATCCTCAACCTCCCTCCTCATCCTCAACCCCTCCAACCTAATCCTCATCCTCAACCCCTCCAACCTAATCCTCATCCTCAACCCCTCCAACCTAATCCTCATCCTCAACCCCTCCAACCTAATCCTATTATAAACCCCCCCTCCTTATTATAAACCCCCCCTCCTCATTATAAACCCCCCCTCCTCATTATAAACCCCCCCTCCTCATTATAAACCCCCCCTCCTCATTATAAACCCCCCCTCCTCATTATAAACCCCCCCTCCTCATTATAAACCCCCCCTCCTCATTATAAACCCCCCCTCCTCATTATAAACCCCCCCTCCTCATTATAAACCCCCCCTCCTCATTATAAACCCCCCTCCTCATTATAAACCCCCCTCCTCATTATAAACCCCCCCTCCTCATTATAAACCCCCCCTCCTCATTATAAACCCCCCCTCCTCATTATAAACCCCCCCTCCTCATTATAAACCCCCCCTCCTCATTATAAACCCCCCTCCTCATTATAAACCCCCCTCCTCATTATAAACCCCCCTCCTCATTATAAACCCCCCTCCTCATTATAAACCCCCCCTCCTCATTATAAACCCCCCCTCCTCATTATAAACCCCCCCTCCTCATTATAAACCCCCCCTCCTCATTATAAACCCCCCCTCCTCATTATAAACCCCCCCTCCTCATTATAAACCCCCCCTCCTCATTATAAACCCCCCCTCCTCCGCTATATGCTAATGACGTGGCGCGCATGTGACGTCACATGCGCGCTGGGTCAATAAGGAGTGGAGGCCGGAGCAGAAGCAGGTAAGTGAGGGGAAAGGGAGTATAGTAGTATAAACAGAGGGGGCCCTTTTTAGCTTTAAAAAAGGGCTGAAAAACTCGGCTTATACTCGAGAATATACGGTAGGTAATGAATGGGACAGTATTGTTGAAAACTGTTCAAGAAGTTTAATACAAGTACTAATTAAATATAGAAAACAAAATCTGGCTAGAATAAAAACCACAACAGAAGAGATAGTAGAGAAATTACAACCATATACAGGTGATGAGGTATACCAGAAAATCGATGCTGATATCAAAGCTAGAATTATTAATTTAGAAATGGAGGGGAGTAGGAGAAAACGTGATAAATTAAAACGAGATCAAATTGACTAAGAGAACATGTTAAAAATTATAGAAGGTTCAATAACAATGGGCATAAGTATGGCTCCATATCATATCAAAATATAAAAAGAAAATCTAAAAGAATGGTTAATTTCAATAAATTGGATAAGACCCCACTGAATAGAGCAAAAATTGGCCAAAGAAATGAGGGGAGAAATAGGTCGAAAGAAATATGTCCCATGAAAGGGACAGTGATTAATTATAGATATCAACTAGAAAAATTAAAAGCTCAACAGCTGAGAGAGGGTGCGAGGCGAAAAGATACAATGCCGAGTCTGAAACTTAAGAGACCTGAGTCTCAATGGGATATTAAGAATTAAGATTTTTTTAGTCCTGGATCAGACCCCATGTCACAACCATACGCCACCCAGGAGAACGGATGTATGGACATCGGGAAGGAAAATGGGAAGAAGAGGGCGAATAAGAACAAGAGAAGAGGCTGTAGTGGAGGAAGAAAGGTTCAATCCAACAAGGTCCAGATAGAACAAAGGGACCAACTCAAAATCTTCAACCTCTCCAAGAAAGAATTAAATCCTTTTGAATTGAGGGTTCTACAGAGGGGTTTATCATTTGCCCCTCAAGCCGAACTAAATCATTTTGAATTGTTCATAGATTTTAATGTTTTTATTAGGAACCTCACTCTTAAGCGCCATTTCTTCAAAAAATGACCAGGGCTCAACAGAGAGGAAAGAGACTTCAAGAGGTATATGGAATGAGAAGGAGATGGATCTTCTATTGGAGATGTGGGAATTGCAGGATGAAAATGTAATGGCAAAGGATGGTATTCTGGAAGAGGTCACCCTAGCCACATTGGAAGATCTCTATAAAAAATCCGACAACTTGGTTATTCGACATACCCAATTAAAACCGAGGTCAGTGTTTTTCCCCATACAATCCCAAGGAATCTATCTGCCTGTTTTCAAAACTGTGGTGTTAAAAGAATTTAATAAAATGTGTTTAAAGAAACACATTAAGAAGTCCACTAACTTGAATTATGAAGAGAGGAAGGCTCTATAAGCACTTCAGGAGGACAGAAGTATAGTCATCAGACAGGCAGATAAGGGAGGAGGAGAAGTCGTACAAGACAGAGAGGTCTATGTGAAAGAAGCTTTGAGACTAATGGAAGATGTAGACACGTACACTCCCCTCGAACACGATCCAACTGAAGAATTCCTGGGTATATATAAGGACATGATAGAGCAAGAGCTTTGGGGGTCCTAAGTATTAGTGAATTTGAATACCTTAATATTGGATCCCCAAGGGTGGCAGTTTTAGCATTTATACATCAATATATTTATATATTTATATATATATATATATATATATATATATATATATATATATATATATATATATATGTAGATACATATACAATGAGCGGTCTATTCAATAACCCCCTGGTAGGAATATATTTTCATGGTCTCATTAAGTATTACTATAGAATCACATTTTAGGCCTGTTGTTGTTTGTTTTATAGTTGGACAACATGTTTATATGGATGAAAATATATATGCTGGTATCTATTCATACCCCAGGTGGTTTTATATTACATTTATACACACTGCCTTGGTATTTATCATCACGATTGCTTATTGATCTGTATAGACTTTGTATGGTATAGCAGTACTTATTTATTATGTCAGTGTGAATATGGGGCTTATGTGATGATTTATCATGTTTCACTTAGTCCCCGAGTTCTGTTTACATTTGCTCATCTTTGATAGAGAGAGCCCTTGTGCTCGTCCCCCACTCCCTAGATTGCACCTGGATTGCTCTTGGGAGATGGGAGAGAGAAGTGTATGCCTCTGGTGCGCTTTAGGCGTGTGGCCTGCGGCACCATCTTGGTGGTGGCGTCTTTTAGAGTGGTCTGGAGGGGATGTAGACGTGCGCGGTGGCGTCATTGCGCACCCATTTCCAGATATGGAACGCATATGCGTGAACACACTGGGGACACCCCTCAGACAGACCAAGGAGCGATAAGGACGTGCGTGGTGACGTCGTCTCGCACGCAGCGTTAGCGTGCGCAGTGACATCATCACGCACGCTATTATAACAGGAGTTTAGATAATATAGAAGATCCTATGGACATTGAAAAGAAAGGGGAGTGGAGATGGACTTTGGCACCAAACGTGACTTATAAGGTATTTAAAGGGGACATGATACTAGATGAGGATATGCTACTATACACTATTTGCACTATCATTAAAAATATGACATTGGTCAAATTGGAATTTTAAAGTGCAATCCTTACCATTGAGAAAGACCTGGAGAAAGGGTGAAACGCGTCTGGTACAGTTAGACACTGATTTGTGTCATATTTTTTATCTTGAGAGAATGTTTTATGTATAGTCAAGTAGAACTTTTTTTATGTATAGTCAAATAGAATTTTTTAAACATATTTTACTTTTTATATGCATCCACATATCGGAGTATATATACCTTTTTGTGTATGGGTCATCCATTTTGACTCATAATCCACATACACCTCCAACTTTGAATACATAGTAACTTATCCCAGAACCCTTATATTGGGGCTTAACAACCTCTAAAATAGGTAGACTGGAGATAGGTGTACTGCAACACTCTATAAATAAACTGAGAATACTAGACAACAAATCTTTTTTGCATCAAGTATATAATGGAAAGATCCACATCAAATCTAACGTGAACACGGATATGTAGAAGGTGTTATCTTCACCTATATATGTATATGGAATACTTCTTGTTGTAGAGGATATTAAATGTGAGTGTGCATTTGTTATTAAAGTGCTTTTGTATTAAAGATTTTACTGATCCACACTAGGAAGTGGCATGCGCCCGCTTGTTTTTTATTTTTTGGCATTATCAAACATGGCTTCCTTGAAGTTTATGCATGCTGTATTACACAGCTTTAATGCAAAGCCAAGGTTGGATTAAACACAGGCATTAAATACACACACACACATTATACAATTATGTAAATATATACATTTTAGGTATTAAACATTTTCTTTCTTTCAATTTGTTTGCATGCTGCTCACTACATACTGAGGTCAACTTTAGTCACGTGGTCTCCCCTATTAGCCTTTTTGTGTAGCGGTACTACATTAGCAGTTTTCAAGTCAATCAGGACTACTCCTAGCAATACGGATTAATTAAGGTGTTGCTCTAACAGTGCAGCAAGTACCAGTCTAAGCTCATTGAATACACTTGGGTGCACAATAACTTCTTGTTTGGTTGATCGTGAGCACTTAAATGCAGGGTTAACCTCAGTTAACTTTAAGCTTTCTTGACTTTACACAATATTAAATAATTTAACATATTTGTAGCAGCAATTCAACTCAGATGCTTTCACGCCTGCACTTTATAATTTCTCCATTAGATGGTGGTATTGAACAGCAAAATCAGCTTTTTAGCAGAAACAAAGAAAAGCCTGCCCAATTATCTCCATTAATCTTAACTTGTGCTGATCTCCCTTAGGACATAGGCTACACTAAAGTAATAGAAATGTGATACATGCCATTTTGTTCTCATTATAACAAGCTGAAACCATTAAAGCACCTGCTTAAAAAGGTACTTTCCAATGGGAAAATGTATTTTATTAGTATGACATTAACATCATTTATGTAAAATATGCAACCACATGTTAAATACATTTAGGTATGCTTTCCTATTCTGCAGTTAAGACTACATATAAAAAGCACAGTACAGTGACAAGCCACAATGCAGTACTGATACTAAATTACAATTCCAGAAAATTCTGCGTACTATGCCCTTTGTTTCATTTTTTAACAAGTATGTTTTTGAAATAATGCAATTAAAGTGACAGATTGTAAGTTTGTGAGTTTTCAATCTTGTAAGGTGCTTTGGAAACAAGAACTATGTAGGTTTGATTTTAAGCTCAGACAAAGCCCTCCATTCCTTTGCAATGTGTTAATTTTTGTTTTGCCATGTACTTAACCCATGTATAACGCTATGGAATATGTTGTTGCGTTACCAAATAAAGGATAATAAAAAAAGACAGAACAGTTTAAAGTAATGGCAATTCATCAATTCGTTGTTTTTTCACTTGTAAATGGATATGAAGTATAACAGATTTGTTTCAGAAGCCGCACATATAACGTAATATATCCAATACAAACAGCATAAAACACCAATAAACTATATTTAATCTCTCAATAATATACTCATAGATTTGTCTCTAGAAAAACTCAACAATTATTTTTCTGCAAAGAAAACAAAAAGCAGTTCAGCTCTGTAGGCCAGCCTTTAATGGACAGACATGTCCTAATATTTCACTTTTTACTGGCAACAAACTAATTGCGAGAGCTTGCGCAAGAGAGACCCACTCAACGCACCAGACACATGGCAATGGCTGGTGTAATACATTACACAAGAGATTTCTTGTAAAATTAGCATGAACTCTCTTTGGATTGATTTTTAAAAACGTAATTCTGTGATTACAAAAGAAGAGATTAATTTGGCTACTAATTAAGAATAATGAAACCCCCTGGACCTGGCACGCTTTCATCAGAGTACTGTAAAACACTCAATCATACAACTGTTGTTGATCAATTGAAACTTTTTAACTGCCCTGACGCAAACAATTGCAGCTAAATATCTAATCCATAAAAAGGATAAAAACCCTGAACACTTCAAGATTATATATATATATATATATATATATATATATATATATATATATATATATATATATATATATATATATATATATATATATATATATATATATACACATATATACACATATATACAAAAACACACACAACTTCTCTTTTGATTACAAAATTACTCATGCTTCATGCCTACAGTTTTAAAAATAAAATCCCGATGATGGCAAATTACAAACAAATCATTTTTTGACAGCAAGCAACTAATTTACAAGTATTTATAAAGTATCTGATGAGCACCTGTGACTTTGTTGTTTTCTATATGCAAATTACCTTTAGGGTTTAGTCTCCCTAAGGGTAATAGGGGACTCCAGACGTGGACCCCTTGCTCACTGTGCCTTAGGGAGTTCAGCTGCACCTCACCGACGAGGCCCATAAAGGCCGAAACGCGTCTGGGGGTTTGCTGTTTCTCCTGTTCAGGGTAGAATTGCCTGGTATTTCGGGGCTGGCTCACTCTTTTGAGTGGGACCAGACTGATATACTACAGGAGATTTCTCCCTGTGAAGGGCACAAGTGAGCTAAAAGAGGTTGCTCTCAGAGTAGCTTATTATGGCTATAGAACTAACCTATTAAGGTTGGTTCGTTCTCTGATGAGCACCTCTGACTTTGTCTATTTAGGTAATGTGTGAAAAACAAAATCAATGATTTCAATAAAAAAAAATAAAAAAAAATAAAACTCATCATCAATAAAGCAAAACTGAATTGTTCAAAATTAAAGGCTGTAACTATTTTAAACACATTTTGTTCATTATTAAGTCAAGATCTTCAAAAGAGCATACTATAAATACTGCAGTAGTCCTTTAATGAGCGTTTTTTAGGACACAAATTTATTGTTCTCTATTATATTACAATTTCAAACAAGAGACATTAAGCTAGCCAGGATATATAAAGTGATCAGAAACAACCAGTGCTAACTACTATTATGTATAATTTTTGTCAAAAATAGAGCATAGATTAAAAAAAAGTCACATAATCTAATGATTTAAAAGAAACTATTGTGAGAATATTGATTGAATAGTACTTGTGCATCAATAACCTTTGAATTTACGTGGAGTTAATATCCCTAATGAATGTCCAAAATATAAGATGCATAGCCCAGATACTACCGTATATACCCGAGTATAAGCCGAGGCATCAAATTTTACCACAAAAAACTGGGAAAACTTATTGACTCGAGTATAAGCCTAGGGTGAGAAATATAATTACATTAGTTGTGGAATCAGTAGGTTAATTGTTTTTGAATATTTATTTCAAAGTAAAACAGTAAACTAGCTGTGTAAGTGGAAAATAGGGTCAACGAAATCATATACAGTGGATATAAAAAGTCTACACACCTCTGTTAAAATGTCAGGTTTCTGTGCTGTAAAAAAATGAGACAAAGATAAATAATTTCAGAACTTTTTCCACCTTTAATGTGACCTATAAACTGTACAACTCAATTGAAAAATATCATGAAATATTTTAGGTAGAGGGAAGAAAAAATATAAAAATAAAATAATATGGTTGCATAAGTATGCACACCCTTAAACTAATACTTTGTTGAAGCACCTTGTGATTTTATTACAGCACTCAGTCTTTTTGGGTATGAGTCTATCAGCATGGCACATTTTGACTTGGCAAGATTTGCCCACTCTTCTTTGCAAAAACACTCCAAATCTGTCAGATTGTGAGGGCATCTCCTGTGCACAGCCCTCTTCAGATCACCCCACAGATTTTCAATCGGATTCAGGTCTGGGCCATTCCAAAACTTTAATCTTCTTCTGGTGAAGCCATTCCTTTGTTGATTTGGATGTATGCTTTGGGTCGTTGTCATGCTGAAAAATGAAGTTCCTCTTCATGTTCAGCTTTCTACAGGAGCCTAAAGGTTTTGTGCTAATATTGACTGGTATTTGGAACTGTTCATACACCTGCCACCACTGTGGGTATGGTGTTCTTTTGGTGATGTGCAGTGTTGTTTTTGCGCCAAACATATCTTTGGAATTATGGCCAAAAAGTTCAACCTTGGTTTCATCAGACCATAACTCCTTTTCCCACATGCTTTTGGCAGACTTCAGATGTGTTTTTGCAAAATGTAGCCTGGCTTGGATGTTTTTCTTCGTAACAAAAGGCTTTCGTCTTGCCACTCTACCCCATAGCCCAGACATATGAAGAATACGGGAGATTGTTGTCACACAGCCAGTACTTGCCAGATATTCCTGCAGCTCCTTTAATGTTGCTGTAGGCCTCTTGGTAGCCTCCCAGACCAGTTTTCTTCTCGTCTTTTCATCAATTTTGGAGGGAGCTCCAGTTCTTGGTAATGTCACTGTTGTGCCATATTTTCTCCACTTGATGATGACTGTCTTCACTATGTTCCATGGTATATCTAATGCCTTGGAAATTATTTTGTACCCTTCTCCTGACTGATACCTTTTAACAATGAGATCCCTCTGATGCTTTGGAAGCTCTCTGTGGACCATGGCTTTTGCTGTGGGATGCGACTAAGAACATTTCAGGAAAGACCAACTAGAGCAGCTGAATGTTATTTGGGGTTAATCAGAGGCACTTTAAATGATGGCAGATGTATGCTGACTCCTATTTAACACGATTTGGAATGTGATTGCTTAATTCTGAACACAGCTACATCCCCAGTTCTGTGTGCAGACTTATGCAACCACATTATTTTTCTTTCTTTTTTTATTCTTCCCTCCACCTTTCTCAATTGAGTTGTACAGTTTATAGGTCACATTAAAGGTGGAAAAAGTTCTGAAATGATTTATCTTTGTCTCATTTATTTCCACACAGAAACCTGACATTTTAACAGGGGTGTGGAGACTTTTTATATCCACTGTATTACTAACCTTAAGCCCCCCTCATCATCTTCCTTTCCCCCCCACTCATCCTTCAACCTCCTCATCCTCCTCCTTCAACCTCCTCTTCCCCCATCCTCCTCCTCTTTCCCCCCTCATCCTCCTCTTCCCCCCCTCTCTGTAGCCTCCAAATCAGCTCCTGATCGGAGGCCTGCAGCGCGTCTTATGCCTATCTCTGGAACCAGCATACGCTAATGACGTGAGCTGATCGGAGGCTACAGAGAAGAGGCGAGAGAGGGAAAGGAGGAAGTCTGAAGGAGGATGGCGAAGAGGAGGAGGAGGATGGGGAAAAGAAGGAGGATGGGGAGGAGGAAGGAAGAGGAACGGTGTGGTGTGCTGAGGGGACCCTCACTCGAGTATAAGCCGAGGGGGGCTTTTTCAGCATAAAAAACTGGTTAGTTAAAATATTGAAGACTGATATTAATTTCCAACAATATAATATTCTATTATGAATCTGTGAAAAATAATTAAATAAATTACGATTTATATAACATACTATAAATATAAGATGAAAATTGATTCTAAGATTTTGGATAGCTTATAAAGCACCAGCAATAACTCCTGTTTTAGGTAGCTAGATTTTCACCTTCTCTTGGAAAGAACTGACAAATAGTTTTTTGAGAAAATGGGATCCATATCTGTTAACCCTGCCTTTACATGAGATCCAAGAATATACTAAGATTTTTATTCATATTAGATTTATTTTGGAGGCACATTACAAAGGCAAGGAACTCTTTATTACAGAATTATTATTTTTTTATAGAAAATACAGCATAATAAGCCTGAAAGAGGCAAAATTTTACCAATATCCTACTGATGCAAGAATCTGAATGCCATCGCCACCACTGGGGTTAAAAAAAGCTTTTAAAAACTCTGCTTCCTCATTGGTTACAAAGAGAGCAACGTCCATACCTGTTCAGTAAAAATTTCCTGTGTGAAAATGGTCTTCATTCTGCTGAGTGAGCTTGGTTTAATAACAATCTGCAAGGAAAATGGAAAAAAAAAAGCAATTACACATTGCTCTCATCTTGCTCTAACTACCAAAGTAAGCAAAACTTGAATTTACAGAATGTGTGTTCTCATAATTATAAAATAAAGCAGTGTAAAATTAATTGTGAAGAAAAAGTGAGGTCACAGTTTTATTATTTGTTTTCTTAAAGTGGCACAGCAAAGGGCAGAAATAAAAAAAAAATAAAAAAAAAATATTATATATATAATATATATATATATATATATATATATATATTGGTTGAAATTAACATCTTTGAGTAAAAGTGTTCGATAACGGAGCTTGAAAGTTGGGTACACAAATTACATGTAGAGGGCCACTAACTCTAATAAACTTATCGAATGTGATTAATTACATCTCACAGTGGTGGGTGATAAACCACAAAAGCATGTCACAGAGATATTTAAATGTTAATATGGCATCATTAATCTATTGTAACAGGATATGCTCTTGTGTCGCCCAAATGTAATTTATGCTTAAAATATACAAGTTTCAAACACATTTATTTAACACTATTTTTTTTTATAATGATGAACTGCAATTATATTTATATTTTTACTTCTCACTTATGTGCTTACCAGGACCTTTACTGTGTCACTTTAATTATTTAAACAAAAATAAAAAAACAAGAGACTGATTTTATTACATTTTATACAACCTGTTGAGTGCCATTATAAAATAACAGTGACTAAGCATGGACTTGCAGCATAATTTTGTTTAATACATTATAAGTGAATACCCCATTGACAGATACAGTGTGACGTAGGAACCAATGACTGACAAGCACCTTTAGTTATTAATGGACTTATATAAAGGGAAAGTTTGTGTATCTTTTACATAACAGTCCTGGGGTTTCAATCACCTTCATTCCCAAAGTGGAGCAGACCAGATCAATGATGGCACTGAGCTGGTTGCTATGGAAGTACATAGCAACCAATAGCAGCATCTCCCCGAAAGAGGCAGACACACCGGCAGTGCTGGAGAGGACAAACAAGAAATAATAATGAGCTTATAAAAAAAATACATGGTGCCTGACGTCAGTACTTATTAATATCACATTCAACAGAATAAACAAAGGCTCACCTTTCAAAATAAGCCTCTTCCTTTATCATCCAGCTCAGCCACATCAACATCAGCTGCTCCTGCTCGGGTGTACTACAGAAACCAAAGCACAACTAGTAAACATCACATGAGCTTTGCTTTACAATTATACAGCTGTATTTCACAAGTTAGGGATCCTAGATTTTATACGCTTCACTCCAGTTAGATATGCTGGAAGTGGCCACCAGGGATCTATAAAACCTGTTAGTTTCTAATGATGATGAAGAAGTTGTTGTTTTAATATCAACATACTCTATACTTTTTCTAGAGAAAGATGTGCATTAGAATACAAAATTGCTGTGAACATTAGCCAGCATGGTTGGTGCTTTATAGCCTTCAATATAATAATATTCATGGTGTAGGGAAATACTAAACAGAGTGCAAAATATAGTGGAATAGTTCAGTATGTGCATGACCAACGAGAACTTTCTACATAACAAATATCTCTTTAAATTTTTTTGTAAGAAAATATTTGCTTGTATACATTTTTTTAATCTATTTAGGTTAATACCATAAATAAAACATAATAAAAACATATATTAATACATACAGTAAATATAAAAAGTTTACAAAATCTTAATCAGATTGCCGGTTTTTGTGTATGTAAAGCCAAAGATCATGATAAATCATGTCAGACATTTGTTCATTTTTAATGTGACCTTGCAACCAACAAAATTCAAGAGACAAACAAAATTAATTGAAATAAAAACATTTAGTTATTAAATAAACACATTAAATTTGATTGTTTGACCACTGCAATCTGTGTTTGTATTAATAAATTAGTTATTAAACTAACACAGATTGCACTTGTCAAACAATCAAATTGAATGTGTTAATTTAATAACTAATTATTAATACAATCAGTATTTAAAGAAAATGTATTCAAATACTGAAAATGTATTATTTTCAACATTATAACTTGTACTTAGCATTGTAGCTTCCAGCAGATCTGCTTCTCTCCACCACTGTTAGTTGTCAGGGATTGAAATAGGATCTGCCCAGGAGGCCGTCCTAAACAAATTTCTGACAAAAGTCACTACCAAGGTGGAGGCATATAAAAAAAATATTACCAGGACAATAGATAAAGGACCTTCTCCTCTCCTGAGCAGACTCTCTGCCACTGCTTGGATATGCAAATTCTATTGCTAACTAGTCATAAAAAAAATGAAACCTTACTGTATGAGTATTACAATCATCCTTTAAATTATAATGCATTGGCCTGATATTGCTAAATGCTTTTCTATATTGTAATTTATTGTTTACCTGAGCAACTCCCCAGAGATTTTTGGAACATCTACTTATTGCAGTAAGCTGGAAAGACATTATGTATTTTCTTTCCAGATTACTAAAATATGGCAAACACTCCTACATCTTAAAACATGAACATACTCTTTAGATAAAATCTATCAAAGACAAAAAGAAACAAAACGCAAGATTTCAGGACTGCTAAGGTCTGTTCTTCAGTCATGTGGCTGAAAGTTAAAGATTGATCACATGTTGTGCAAGACCTTTTCAATCACCATTTGATGGTATGCAGTTTATTCATTGTGAAGAGATCTCTTGAAAAGAAACTTGAAAAAGAAGCTCCATGGAATAACATAGGGGCTGAAGAATATTCATGTAACTAGTGAGTAAACTCGAACCTGTATACAGGATTATGATGCTTCATTTGACCAATAAAATATAACAAATTGATTGAAAATGATCTCCAAATCTTTCAACCTGGACATGTTTCCTTCCAGACAATAATATAAGTTTTAGACTGTCAATATAGGCCATTTTCTGTAGCAATTTCCACTGTTATTGTCAGGTATGTTTGCCATTTTATTTAACAGATCTTTGAAAACAGTTTTGTATTTTTCACAGTACTTTAGAAGCAAAATAAATAAAATTATGCCATGGTACCTATGACATCACAAATGCACTGTTTGGTAATGAACAGGCACAAACATTTCAACTGTTCTGATTAACACAGCTATAGCTTACCTGACAAGTGTAGAGAAGGCCAGCAGCATGCAGAAGGAGAGGGAGACAAACCTCACACCAGCAGGAGTCGCAGGTGGACGACTTGTCATGAGCTGCAACACTTGTTCTGCTTCTTCATCTGTTGGCCTAGAATTATAAAATAATTATGTTAATTGCAGAAATTATACAAAATCAGTACATTAGAGACCTTGGCCCCTATTTAGTTGCCCAATTTGTAAATTTATACACACTTAAAATCATTTTTAATATTACCAGATATTCGGCAAATATTACTTATTGGCACTAATGAATTCTAAAGTCAATAGAACGCAGATAGCCTTTTTAAAGAAAAACACCCAAAGCCAAATGTATGAGTTCAAGGCATTTGCAAGTAGCTAATTGAATAAAGCTACTATTGTCTAAGGGCCTCATTCAAATGTGATTTGGTCAATTGAATATGGCTCTATATAAACACAGAGCATATTTTTTTACAGAAGTTTTTAGATTGTGAAGACTTTGCTTTTGGATAGAAGTTCACTAACTAAACACTTCTGTAAAAATGCTATGTGCTTATATAGAGCCCTATTCAATTGTCCAAATTGCATTTGAATGAGCCCCTAAGAGTACTTGGGAAACTGAAAGACTTTGGTGCCCCAGTTTAAAGTAGAATGGTCATGTTTGGGATTATTGGTACTTTTAAGGAACTCTGAATACTAGCTATATATTGTTGTAGCAATTTGTAGTATAATTAAAACTTTTCCTGAGTAGACTGTTTGCTTTAATTAGCATATTATTCTAATCAAATACCTAAAAAAAATATGCAATTGTTTTCTTCATATGATCTACCCCTGTGCTACCTTTCACTTTATGCAGTCAGTAGGCCTTCTCCCCTAGATTAAACAAACACACAGTTCCACAAACTAACATAATGTGCCACAAAGAGTTGTGCATAACAGAAGTATGATATTGTTTAACAATAAATGGAAAGTACACTAAATAGCCATTTTTTTTTTAAGGAGCAATAATCTCAAACATGGTTTTCTGTGGAGGGAGTTAAACGATATTGTATGCGATTCTGAAAATGTGTCTTCTAATGGGAAAAATGTTTTTTAGGAAGTTCTACACAGCCTTTTATTATTCGGTACACTCATGCTATTCAAGAAGATTACAGTGCAGAGATTATCTACAGTGGCAGATGCAAAAGTCCTGTATATCCAAAGTTTCCTCACACCACAGGAAGTAAACAGGTAAAGCTAAAATGGTAAGATTCCCAACAGTATAATTGCATATAAAAGTAATAGATTAAAGACCTTTTTCTTTACATTCTAAAAACATGTTGTCTACTTTAAGTGTAGTTGTAAAATTACATTTTGTTAGCACAGTGATCCTTTAAAGATGTGGACAGAACACAGAGGAAAGTCTCTTTGCTGTAAGGACAATGGAATTTCAGAGCCACAAACAGTGCTAACTACTCCACACAGCAAAAAAAAAAAGTACTATTTTGCACATTCTCATAGGAAAGGACAGCAATTACCAGTATTTATCAGACATCTAAAATTACTTTTAAAACTAAGAAGCAAATGTAAAGTCAAGTTAGTTGTCATTAATCACACTATTTGTACATGCACCCAGTGGCAGAACTGGTGCAGCAGGTTCAAAGCACCGGGCCCACACCAGGACAAGAGCCCTTTGCTACTGGAATAAAGGGTAACTCACTTCCTTAGAAGAGAGAGGCAGATGATTATTTTATAGAAAGGCTATCTGATCATCCTACATATATTTTGGCACAAATTTTTGTTTCTAACTTGTGTAGAAAAGTTGAAAGGTTGTACGCTTTGCTGACATCCTTGGCTCATGCAGACGTGGACCTAGTGAAAGGAGGAGCCTGGTGCAAAATGATTTATGGATTTAGGAATGTTACTAAAACCAATATATTCACTGCCTTAATTACAAAGAACTTCCAGTCACATTTCCTCTTACAAATTAAAATTTAAAGGGCCAGTTAATTCAGCACAACTTGGAACACAGCACTGTAAAATGTTGAAATACTTTTTGAATTAGGTGCCTTTTTCACAGAAAAAGGATAGAAAATTAAGTGTCTGTTTACATGAGACTCTGGCAGTGCCCCCAGGCAGTCACAGCAAGAGCTGCTGCAGAGAACAGAAACATAAAGAGGGTTAACCCTTCACAAATTCTTCTGTGCAGGGAAATGACTGCTGGAAACTACTAAATATGTTCCTTGTGGGTTAACGGATGGCTGATTATATTCCTGAAGGCAGTGAAAAACCATAAATCTTGTGTTCACCCAAGCTTGCACCGGCCGGTGACGGTATGTGTTATTACTCATGGAACAGTCAGCATTATGTTTGTAAACAATCTAAGTCTACAGATTTTAGCTGTTATTATTGTAATTAAAAAAAAGAATTAGATAATTTTGACATAGAATGAAGAGCACTTATAGCGAGGTAAATGGCCCTTTAACTGGAGATTGACAATTCCATAACGCATGTCTTCATCTTGTAGCCAAAGTAGTTTTGTATTAAAAACAGACAACTCTCCAAAGCTCTGCTTTGATAAGAGGCCACATGATCAAATGCACTTTATGTACTACAAGAAATCACAGAAAAACAGAGTAGTTAAATTTCCTTAGATTCTAGTCCTAAACCAATTAGTCATACACACACAAAGTAGTTTTTGTTATGCTTGCAGACAAAATGTGAATATATAGTTAAATTTAAAAAAGAAAAAGTGATGCTATACTTAAGGCCAGCAATTCCCATTAGAGCGCAGTAAAGTCGTAACAGGGCACTGGCTTTCACTACATGTTCCTCTTTCAGCCCTGTGTAACCAGCCATAATAGGGTCTCCGTTATTGTCCATTTCCTCGGACACACGCATGCTCCTTGCAGCAGGGAGTATACCCATCAATTCCAAGAGGAGCTGCCTTCTCATTTGCCATAGCACTGAACTGCTGTTTTCCCGTCTTCGCTGAAAATGCAAGGCATGGAAATATGTTATTAGCATAAAAAAACAATTATGATACTGCACTACAATTTTATTAGTTTTAAGTAGATATAGATTTTTGTTAATGGTCATCAAATTAGGAACAGTGAAAGAAAGGAAAAATGTAATTTCACAACACCTCTATAAGTTCTTACAGTCAAGAAGTGAGTGTCATACAGTTCTATATCATTATTAAACAGGTCATTTAGACTGTATACATATCATAAAATAAATCCGTAATAAATAAAACCAGTATTGGAGAAAAAAAGAAATCAATATTGCTTTTAAAAACCTTTATTTAAACTATAGCATTGCAAATTCTACTAGATCTGTCTAGGAGCTTGGGGCTTCCATATGTCCTTTACCCACAGTAGGTACTGCAGGAAACAGACTGGTTAGTAAATATTTTGGGATACCCCTCCGGCCATATAATCTCCCCTTCCCTGGTCACCAAGAAAGGTGTGGAATGAACCAGAACTGCCTGAACCTGAAAGTTTAAATCTAGGGTTAAAAAGCTGATTGACTTTTGTTTTGCTTTTCAATACTGTTATTTGAACTAAGCTTGTTTGCCACAAAATTCAATCTGAAATATATGTATTTTGCTTAATAAGGAGCTAATGTCTATTAATATGTATAAATCTATGTCACTATGTTTTCTGTAAATAAAGCTTGTATATTCCTTTTACTTTTTTTATAAAGTGGATCAGGATGTATAACATTTGAAATTAGTTACTTATTAACAGAGTATAGTATTCTCACCAGTTGTCCATTTCGAATAAAGGTTCCAAACCAAGTTCGGACTTTTGCATTTATCCCAAGAAGCAGTCCGCTCACAAAGCACACCATGTTGCTCACCCCATCTTCACCTGACTCATTTTTTGTGTGGTCCAACGTTAGAGCTACACCCAGGCCTGGGAGATGACATTCTTCCACCTGACACATAGAAAAACAAAATTGGTTGGGAGAGAATCCTAATGCATACTAAATGGACATTAGAAAAAATCACTATAAAAATTGGCAACTTGATTTTTCAATGTCCATTTAGTATGCACAGAATTTGGGAGTTACTCCATTTTCATATGAATATTGCAGGAATAATTTACTTTAGAAAAAATCACTATAAAAATTGGCAACTTGATTTTTCAATGTCCATTTAGTATGCACAGAATTTGGGAGTTACTCCATTTTCATATGAATATTGCAGGAATAATTTACTTTAGAAAAAATCACTATAAAAATTGGCAACTTGATTTTTCAAAGTAAATTATTCTTGCAATATTCATATGAAAATGGAGTAACTCCCAAATTCTGTGGTAGCAAAAACGATGCCCCGATATTAAATAGCCTCCACAAACAAATATAGATACACAAATAACCATAAAGGAGCTACACAAACAATGCTGAATATTTCATGAATGATTTACTATATACAAAAGTTAGTACAATATTATACACAGTTTTAATACTCTTTCCAATTAAACCAACTTGTTGTTCATGCGACAGAGTCCCTTTAAGTTCCTTTGTTCTAGTGAGGCGAAAACTCTCCACTTCTATGGAGTTTAATTATTAAATTGTTAGAAGAGCACACAAAATTGAAGAGGAGGCTCCACAGAAAAAAAAGTAAATAGAAAGTTTACACTTCACAAGTGAGAAACTCTTCATCTTAGTGAACATAGCTCTTTCTTCATGTAAACACATATTTTAAGGATTAAATAATATAGCACAGTATGCATAAGATTAAAATAATTTTGAAATAAAGGGAACAAATAAAATTTAAGAAGAAAGGTTTGAACACCCCATTTCAACAAAACAAGAAGTAAAACTGGTACACATGTGAACATATGATTGTATGCTACACTCTTTAAAAAACAAATATTACGTATTCAAAGAAAGAGACTTTTGAGAGTTTCAGAATTCTATTAAAAACACAGTTCTTTTCACTTCCCAATAGTGTCGGAGTGGGATACTCACTACCATGCCTCGCACTTTGAGAGCCTGAGACGGATTCATTTTGCACAACTGGCGTAAGGCTTCAGTTCTGCGCCTCCCTCCAGTGCTCTCTTCATCTTGACGCTCACCATTCTTTATCAAACTTCTGCATACTATTAAAAAAGAAAAATACTGGACAATATAATTCACTAACACATGTTTTTTTTTGCAATATTTGAGAATCAGGCTCATAAGAGTGGAATACAAAATCTAACTTATTTGGAAGAACTTGTAGCCAATGAAACATCTTTACAATATATAGTTATTTTAAGTAAGGCATCAAAAACAAATAGTTTGCATTTACTAATAAAAAAGCTATTGTATGCATTATGTACTAAAACGAGTTTTCTCAAAAAGGTGTTTTAAATTGAGAGCAATAGAGAACAGCAAGTACTTTTTAACTGAATGTTATTAAATTTGCATTTTTCACCAGTTTAAGAGTGACTCAATTACGTGATTGTCACGACCCAGAGGGGAGGGGACCATGTTCACCACAAAACCTCATGCTATAGGTATCTCCCCAGGGCTGAGAGTTTGGGTTCTCAGAGCCCAGCATGCCAATTCAGATCACCACCACCAGTCATGGAGATCAGGATTACAGGATCAGCCCAACGACCCTTTCATTAGGATCCAACAGAGCTTCAAGACACAAAAATAATAAAGAGCCTTTCCTAGAATGACAAACAAATACTTTGTGTATGTGTAACCAAATAGAGCACATTTTATTGTTATTATTTACCCGCCCCTCCAGACTAGTAGTCTGTCTGGCTAATAGATTAATCATTTCTATTGTCCTGCCTGCTCTCTATCACTCTACAGGTGGTAATGGGTCCTAACAATAGCAGAGACAGACAGTCTGAACTGGAATGTGTCCCTTTAGAATCAGGTGATGTTAGGACTGGTTACTAGTTTAGTCTGTAACCCACACTCTATTGAACACAGGACATCAACCATTTTTAACAGCACATTAAAAACAGTAACAACACATCCACCAAGAAACCGTGTTGAGCAAGTATATGCCTACAAAGTCGCAATGTCCAGGAAGTTGTGGCAAACATTATATTAATTCCTGAGCCTGCTAATCTCATATGCTCACATAGTGAACAACATGTCATAATTTTTGTAAAGCCCCTAGTCCAGTGGTCACCAAAGAGAAGAGTCCAAACAGGTTTTGGCCCTAAAAGGGTGTTTTTGGTGGGGCTCAGGGGGGTTCCACCATAGCTCCAAAAGTGGGTTATGACAGCAATTATAACATCCCATACAACACACCAAGCTGTTAAATGTATCCACTCAGGTTCCTTTATTCCATTTGAAAAATTATGCTTTAGTATCTCTAAAACCACGAAGGCTATTTTCACTTTGTACTATCATATAGCGAGCCACTCATGTAGCCCTAAACTTCTGTAAATGCATTTTTGTGAACAGAAATAGAAACAACCCTAGCAATGGCATAAAATAATTTAATTAGCATCTATATCTTCTCTCAAGATCTAATTTAGAGAGAATACATTCATAACAGTTATGCAATGATATGATGACGGCTAAACTCAATCATATGTACCTGTCGATGTCCTTTGTGTTAAAAGTTTGTCACCTTTGGGATGAAATCTACCAACCTATTGAAAAGATTATGGATACTCAAATGGACAAAAAAAAAAATCAGAATATTTTTGGGCTTGCATACTCCTAATTTACCAAAATCCTCTCAGTACCTGCTTTCTCAAATGTTTCAGTCAACCCCAGTATTCATATCAAAGGTCTGAAAACCACCTATCTTTAGTTTAAAATCAAAATCTGTAATCAAAATGACAGCAGACTTAGACAACACCTTCCATGTAGAGCACATTGTTGGACCTTTCGGATATTATTCATGTGACATAAACGTAATGCACCTTAACTTCATCTCACCACCTAAGATCCAATTCCTTTCCCTTATAAAACGAATATAAAAAGAAAGATACTATGTAACACAATTTTCAACTTTTGTTATCAAATACACAACTAAACAGCTCAAACAATACAAAATTGACCTTATATGTTAACCAAGCATTGCCAATAAAAGATAAAGAAAAAAAGAAAAGAAAAGAAAAAAACAGATATTGCATTCTTTCAATAAACCGCTCTGTTCACTCATAAAAGCATTATCTGCATCTCTTGTTAAAGTTAATTCAGTACACCTTAGAGCACACCACTGTAAACTCATAATACCATGTTGAAATACTTTTTGAATTTTTGTATTCAGCTAAAAATGGCAGTTGGGGGTTACAATCTCCTGCTACATTCCTGAAGTTTAGAGAAAAACTATAAATCTTTGTGCTAGCGAAGTCTACACCGGCCGGGGTCGGTATGTGTTGTTAATCATGAAACAGTCAGGAGTGTGTTTGTAAACAGACCTAAGAGTGCAGATTTTTAGTTGTTACTAGTGTAATTAAAAAAAATAAAAAACAATAGATCATTTTAACATACAATGTTATGCTCTTTCACACCATGAAGAGCACTTAAAGTGAGGCAAATGACCGACAACAACAATTACTGATTCCCCCCCAAGGATTCTGAACCTGTTGTATTCAATGTAAGTAATGTGCAAAATACCAGACATGCTAAGATCCCAGGAAGCAATTTATATAATCGGTATAGGATCTGAGTTTTGCCTGTGACTTGCAATGAAGATAAGTGCTTTACAATAGGGGGTAAATCAGCAATTATTGTCTATTATCACCCATTAACAATAGATATAGAGAGTATTTAGTGGGTAGGTCAGAACAGATGACAAAAAACGGAAACATTGCAAACATCAATTTAAACATACTAGTGGAAATGCATTTTTTATGACATTTATTTGATAGAAGTACTTGTTATTATTTAGCTATTAGTTTTAAATAATATCATATTTCACTTTAACATCATTTTTATAAACAAAAAGTATTTTAAGTGGAGGACTGCTTTTATTGCAATAAAGTTCCAGTAAATGCAAAACTTCCCTACAATTATCCATTTTCTTACAATGTTGCATTTGAACAAGCATCTCAAGCACTGTTTTTTAGTAAGTAAAATGACAAACTGTTAAAAGAGGCTCACCTTCATTAAAACTGTCAGGAACGTTAGCCACAAGTAAACACAGAAACCAGGCACCATTGCGAACATGAAGGAGAGCTTCAGCCATGTCAGTAATAGGCAAGAGAGAGTGTAACTCTGCAACCAAAAAATGATAAACAATTAGAACTACAATATAAACAAGTTTTGCATTTTGGTCTGCATTTTGTTATTCCAGTGCTTCCAGAAATGACCTTGCTTTTATTGGTAGAACTACCTTCAACTCCAACCACTATATTGTTATAGGTTAGAGCCGGACTACTCATGACAATCAAGACCAACTCTGACTATGCTGTGTCCTCAAAGTTGCATCCCTTTTAACTCAATGCTTATTTCCAGCACACTAAAATGTATTGTTTTTTTTGTGCTTTTTACGCAAAATTAGTTTTCTGTGAAGTTTATTGGTCCCAAAATACCCACCTATATACATCCATATACAATGAAATAGCAATCCACACAAAATTGATTTAAAAGTGGAATAAAGGATTGCTAAGGAGAAAAAAACAAAACAAAGAATAACCTGTAACGTTTTTTTTAAACATTTTAAATTGGTTTTATTTTTTTCGTCACGGTCTAGAAAAAAAAAAATCACAATAAAGATTCAAACACAAAATTACCCAGTACACTTTTTTACAATATAATCTAGTAGTGTTATGCACTAATGGGGACAAGTACCCTAAGAGGAATTTCAGTTTTTATTAAATGAAGCTTGATGCAAATCAAAGAGCTTCTTCAATGTTAGAAGACAACTGAAATGTAATCATGTAAAACTCATTGAAGAGACATAAAACTTCAATTAGTAAAATATTTCAACAGAATATACATTTTTAGAATGACTAGTTATACAAAGAAACATATGTTCTTTAGTATATCACTTAAGAACCACTGAGCAAGTAAAAAAAAAAAAAGTCTGCCTAAGAGGATAATGAAGCAGGAAAAAAGGTCATGTAGCTAATTTTTTATATAGAAAAAAATGTGGATGCCTTGGCACAACCCTTGAGGCATCCTTTATACATTGGTGGATTTGAGAGGGGCGTTTACATTACTGGAGAATGTTGGTTGCAATGAATGATGCAAGGTATCTGCTTCTAGGACCATAATCTTATACAGTTATCAAACAAAGGCGCTGGACTTCTGCCTGTTCCTTCATCCCTCCCTCACCACTCTTTGGACTGATACACACACAAAATGGATTCCTTTAATCATAAATATAGTTTTCCTAAGTATGCTCGTTTGGTACATACTTAAATAAATACTTAAGTTAATTTATTTTTATAGTCCTGTCGTGGTCTAACTAATTACCGTACATACAAAGTCCTGATTAACACATTTAGCAAAACACCTCCCCACTACATTATAGCTGAACAGAACAGTTAACAAATTGAAGCCAATATATATATATATATATATATATATATATATATATATATATATATATATATATATATATATATATATATATAAATTATATATCTTTTTGTCCATTATGAAAAACAGTTCAGTTGTCAAAAGTTCTAACGAAAAAATATTATGAGCTCCCAAGACAACTTGTACATATTTCAAGTAGTAACAGATTGTAAGTAGTTTTACCCTAAAGCAAGAAGTAAAACAGATTCCTATACATTAAGGTAGTTTACATTATATAACATCCAGGCTACAAGCACTATCACCATATCATGTCATTGTATATTACAGTTTAGTTATTGAAGGAACACTCTTGCCAGCATGGAGAAGGAAGCTACTGGAGAAGGGAGCTCGAGAATTGCCTGCAGTTTACAAGCTTCCCCGTGGAGATTCCTTTGCTTGTTTTATTAGTGAAACGTGACACATCCCTCTGGCACATTATCTACAATTCTCTATGACTCATAGTGTGATTTAATTTAGTACCTGCTTGCAATATACACAGGACATCTGCAGCTTCTTCCATATGTACAGGACTTTCAAACAGTTCAGATGACTTCATGAAAAAATCTCCATTGGAATCTGCCACCTAATAAAATAGTAAAATTACATAATCCACCAACTTAACATTCAATAACTGAATTCAAAGTCTATACTAGAGAGGAAAGATATTCAGAAATATATTCCTGGCAGAATTCACTTCTATCTTAACAGTTTTAAATACAACTACAAATCACAATACGGTCTTAATTTCTTATCTGCTACATTAATTGATCTGCACTGAAATCACACTGCTTAAATCTACAAGAATCATTAATTTCTTACATAAAGAGCCAACTAGTAAACATAACAGCAAATGTTAAATGGAATTTAAAATACTGTTTTTTTTCCTGCTGTAGTTCTATCATCAAAAAGATGTTAACTGTTAGTTTCCAACACAAGCACGTAAATTTATCTGCTCAAATAATTATAAATCACTTAAAGTCCTACCACGCTATGCACCAATGGCCCATAAATTCTTTCTAATCTATAGCCCCAATTGTTAATCAGAATGAGAGCACACATTGTGGGCATGTGCTCTAACTTCCTACCTCAACATAGTTTTTGCTCCCTTCATCCACATGGTTTCAAACTGGGATAAACTATGCAAAGTATATTTATACACATGCCCTATATTTCATACTCTGAACTAACGGAACAACAGTGACATATAAAAGTGTACATTAAAATAACTGTTCCTAGATTTGAATGTAACTTTTAATTATTTCAATTTTTTTCTTAGTTTCCTGTATATATTTTCAATATCCAAACAGATAATTATAAAATATATATTTTAGGGTTAGTCATGTGAAATCTGTCTGTTCTGTCTTGCACAATATATGCTAGATGAACCACACCTTTACGTTTAATCTTTGCAATCTGGAAAAGAGCAAAGCATTTTTCAAGTATTGTTATGAGATTCAGACATTTAGAGAAGAGATGCATAATTCACCTTGAAGAAGGTGTAATTTAAAGCTGGGTAGCTCAGCAATGAATAAAAGCAATTAAAAGAGAAGAAAACAGATAAATCTTACTTTATTCATTATAGCCAGCAGTTCACTGAGCACAAGACGCAAACGACGAGGGGAATCGCTGTGCTCAAACTCCAGGGTCAGGCCATGCTGAAGTTGCGACACCAAAATACTTTCACCACTGCTTCCCCCAAGCTTGTGCCTAGTACAAGTACCAAGAGAAAGATGGTGTGAAATGCAGCAGCGGAACTGGAGACCTGCCAGGCAACTGAAATAACATTGATATTCTCCAGGTAAAAGCCCTGTCACTTTTTACAGAGTGTGCTAGATTAGGAAGTGCTACACAACTGTTCTGAACTGAGCTGTTTTATAGGAGGGGAGAAGCAGATCTTCACATGTGCACACAGTGTGAACTTCTAAGGCTAACTGAAATTAAAGGACCATTGTGGTCAAGTTTTTAATATGGTCTTTAGAATAACGGACAACTACATTTTCAGAGAGGAAAAACTAAAGACAAGCAGAACGTGTGTGTATATATATATATATATATATATATATATATATTATTTTTTTTTATTTAACATAAGAATGCTGGAGTCCTTTACAGTCATCATGATAATTATTGTATACTAAACTATAAAAGTACCATACATATGTATTAAATATAGCACCTTTGTAATTATTGAGTGGAAACAGAAGTCTACATTACACTAACAAATTTGAAGCAATTCCACACCTCATAACTCTGTACTGACATGGAGAGATCTGTAAACTTTTAGCATTGAGGGGCAATAATGTCTATATTTACTCTTTTCAGGACTTGCTCACTATTGGTATTAAAGTCTGAATTCCTGTTATTCCAAGTGAATCTATCAAACTTGAAAGAGAACCACCAATAAATAACTGGAGAAGTATCTTCTATCTATTGAGATAGCAACCAGGAAGAATATAGCAATGATTCAACATACCGTAGTTGCTGTTCTTTGTTGGCATCTTGTTCTAATGCATGAAAATCAACAGACAACAAAGCCACAATAGCGTTCACAGCCTCGACTCCTGAGAGCAGACGGAGAAGCAGTTTCTTATCTTGAGCCCAACTCTGACTCTGGTCAGCTGGAGCACACAAGGCCATGCGGACCAAGCAAGGAAGCAGAAGTCTCAGTTCAGGGTCACTGAGAGCAGCCAACCGTACCACATCCACCTTCTGCATTGCCTCAAACGCATAGGGGCTGACATATTGCAAGCCAGAGCTCTCACTCATCTTGCATCCTGTATATATGTAACAAAAAAAATGTTAATTAAAATACAGCAAAAACTTTACTTTGAGAGGCAGCTAGCAAAGTTAATTTTTTACTGTTTTAAACTAAATCCTTAATTTACCTGCATTGTTCAAAAGATATACGGTTATAAATTAAATATATAACAATGGAGAAGGCAGAAAACATTGGCATTAGTATAGTATGTTTAGGTTGCCTATTAAAAACAGTAAAATAAGCTGTTGGTGTCCTTAGTAAAAAAAAAAAAAAAAAAGTTTTCCCGATGATCCATGCTAAATGTGTAACTTACAGTAAGCTTATCATTTGTGAGTTTCTAAACTAGGGATTATGCTATATGCTTCCTCTCAGAGACTTGAACTGAACACTCAACTCTGGATATAAAACTGATATTCAAATTAAACACATTTTACAAAATGATTAATATATGAAGGAAATATACAGCAATTTAGAAATATAAACAACTAATAATGGTACATTAATTATTGAATGGATGTGTGCTAGATGGTTTCTTGTTTCATTTGACTTAGTTGTTTATGGTTTTACTGAACTACTCTACAGTTAATGCTACATTTATTAAGTGCTTTATGGATTCTCACATTTTCCATAACTTATAGACACATGGATATAATGGTTGTCTTTGTTGCACTGGAAAAGGGATATTTGTCATTTTATCACACAGTGTGTTTTCTTACCTCCCAAATGATGCTCCAGAGAACAACCAACTGATTGAATATTTAATTGATCTGGAAGTTTGCCCGTCAGTTAATCAAACGTTATTTAAAAGCATGGTGTATACTTGTCTGCCTATGAGACCTACTTATTACAGCACGGATTGCCAAGTTTATCTGAGAAGTCAACTTAGAAGCCAGCCAGGTTAACTTATATACCTAAAAAAACATAGAAGTTTAATACCTAAAAAAAAAAATTAGGAGCTGGCAGGATTTTTTTAGGAGCTCAGCTGGTCGGTATTTATCAAGCCCTGTGTTATAGTTTGCTCTGTGCATTTCTTTCTAAACATGTTTTGATGCAGAATTCTCATTTCCTGAAAAGTCAGAACCACCTGCCATTGATAAGATCAGTGGTACAAGCTTGTGTCAACATACTTCTATAATAGCTATGCATTGTAAAACCCATAGTCGGCTGGTACAGCCCATCATTTATGGAAAGAAAGAAGATCACACCAAAAAAAGAAATACGAACACTGATTAATAGTGCTTTTTCATCAATTTAAATAAAAGGGTGCCCAGACATAAGTAATGCATCAAATGTTTTTTTTGTTCTGTAGCTATCCTGCACAACATATAGGTGCCTCTTTCTCAAACACCTGCCCTAAGAGCTACACAGCTGATAAGGCTGCTTTCACTTGTCAAAGTGAGATTTACTTAGATTGTAAGCTCATTAGGAGAATAGAGCCCTCTACATCTTCTATAACAGCATGTAACTTTTGGCACGTTTGTCTTATGTACTCACTATATTCCCTGTACTTAAATCTATGGAATATGTTGGCAATTCATAGATAAAAGATGATATTATTATTATAAATAACAAGCTCTCTGGAGTTGCAACATGAGAATGGTCAAAGCAGTGCTCAGTTACAACCCAATACATGACATCACAGTGATCCAAGTCTATGCTCCAACCACGGATGCTGAAGAGGCTGAAGTTGTCCAGTTGTACGAAAATATTCAACACATCAAAGAAATAACACCAAGAATAGATGTTACTCTGATTTTAGGAGATTGGAATGCTAAAGTAGGGAACCACAAGTTTGGCTTTTGAGTACTATATGAAGCAGATCATAGCAAACACCCTCTTCCAACAGCGTCAGAGCCAACTCTGCACATGGACTTATAGACGATATAGAAATCAGATTGACTATATACTTTATAACAGACGATAAAGGAGCTCTATAGATTCAGCAAAAACAAGATCTGGAGCGGACCGTGGCTCAGATCATGAGCTTCTTATTGCAAAGTTCAGAATTTAATAACAAAACAGAGGAAAAAAATACATATTTTTTCAGTATAGGCTCAAATATAATTTACACAACTATATAAGGAATTCACAGAGATTAGTTTATATTGACTGTTTATTTAGGCATATTACAATTAAATAGCAACATTTAAAACACATAGAATTGCATTGAAATTAGTCCACCTCTGGTAGTTTTATAAATAGATGATGCTATTATTTAAATACTTTTCAATTTGCGGCTGAATATTGGCATGAAACCAATGAAATTACTGAATCGGGTACATAAGGAATATATATATATATATATATATATATATATATATATATATATATATGTGTGTGTTGATATGGATATGGGCAACCCTGGACAAATGCTAATCACTGAAATTGTTGCATATTAAGATTCATATCTGGCAGTTCACCTCCTCAAGAAAAGAATTGGGGTTGAGACAAGCGTGCATGTGTACAGCCAGTAAGTGCTTTAAGAATAATAGTGAAAAAAGTACCAGTGCAATAATTATAATAAAACTACATAAAGTGCTTGAATTTAAAACATTTTTTGAACAGGGGTCAGCCCGATGAGGTAGCAAACGCGAAACAAGCGCGCCGGCCACCGTAACGTCCACCTCTGATGACGTCATCCGGATGCACCCAGAAGTGCTGATTGGCATGGATTATCGGCAAGCCGCATAGACGAAATCAGACAAGGAACATAAGATAGGCAATACATACCTGAACTTATGCATTGCTTTGGGCATCAAGTGTATTGAGACACCCATACGTATTTTTCAATAGTTCCGGAATGTTTATATATTAATATCATGCATATATTTAGATTGAATATTTATCATTTCGACTGTTAAATATAAATCAGACATATGGTGTTTTAACATTGGGGTCAGACAGACATGCAGAGAGTGTAGTCAGACCATTCTCACAATAATGTTACGGGGTAGGCAGTAGGCCCCCAGAACCTTCACAATTATATAGTCTTAAATCACTAGACTAGAGTAGTAGCTGCCCATACATTAAGGGGTAAGTGAAGGCACCCCATTCTACTGGAAATCACAGTATAGGGACTGACCCCTGTTCAAACATTTTTTTCTGATTCAAGCACTTTATGTAGTTTTATAATATTTATTGCACTGGCACTTTATACACTATTATTATTCTCACAGCACTTACTGGCTGTACACATGCATGCTTGTCTCAACCCCAATTCTTATCTTGAGGAGGTGAACTTCCAGATATGAATCTTAATATGCAACAATTTCAGTGATTAGCATTTGTCCAGGGTTGTCAATATCTATATCAACACTCATATATATTCCTTATGTACCTGATTAAGTAATTTCATATGTTTAATGCCAATATTCAGATACAAATTGAAAAGTATCTAAATAATAGCATCATCTATTTATAAAAACTACCAGAGGTGGACTCAAGTTTACATATTTTAAACATCGCTATTTCATTTTAATATGCCTAAATAAACAAGCAATATAAACTATTCTCTGTGAATTCATTATATATAGTTGTGTAAATTATATTTGAGCTTATACTGCAAAAAGATATACTGTATATACTCGGAGTATAAGCAGAGTTTTTTTAGCCCTTTTTCTAAGGCTGAAAAGGGCCCCTTCGGCTTATACTCAAGTCACCACCCCTGTGTCTCTCTTTCCCCCCCGTGGCTCTCTTTACCTCCCTTATCCTCAACCTAAACCCCCTCCCCATCATCCTCAACCTCAACCTAAACCCCCCATCCTCAACCTAAACCAGCCATCCTCAACCTAAACCAGCCATCCTCAACCTAAACCAGCCATCCTCTTCCTAAACCAGCCATCCTCTTCCTAAACCAGCCATCCTCTTCCTAAACCAGCCATCCTCTTCCTAAACCAGCCATCCTCTTCCTAAACCAGCCATCCTCTTCCTAAACCAGCCATCCTCTTCCTAAACCAGCCATCCTCTTCCTAAACCAGCCATCCTCTTCCTAAACCAGCCATCCTCTTCCTAAACCAGCCATCCTCTTCCTAAACCAGCCATCCTCTTCCTAAACCAGCCATCCTCTTCCTAAACCACCCATCCTCTTCCTAAACCACCCATCCTCTTCCTAAACCACCCTTCTCACTTAACCTCTCTAATTACTTCGACCTCACCCTTTCCCCTCACTTACCTTCCATCTGCAGCTGCTCCTCCAGTCTTCGTCGGGTTCCGGCATATGCTAATGACAAGACGTCACATGCGCACCACGTCATTAGCATTGGCCGGGTCAAGCCGCAGCCGGAATGAGCGCAGAGGAGCAGCTGCAGATGGAAGGTAAGTGAGGGGAAAGGGAGAGGGGGAGGTAATTAGAGGGGTAAAGTGAGGAGGGGGGTTTAGGATGAGGAGGCGGTTTAGGGTGAGGATGGAGGGGGGTTGGGGATGAGGAGGGAGGTTGAGGAGGGAGGTTGAGGATGAGAAGGGAGGTTGAGGATGAGGAGGGAGGTTGAGGATGAGGAGGGAAAGACACAGGGGAGAGAGGGGGGACACAAGAAAAGGGGACACAAGAGGGGGACACAGAGGGCAGCACATTTCCCACCCTCGGCTTATACTCGAGTCACTAAGTTTTACCAGTATTTTGTGGTAAAATAGGTGCCTCGGCTTATACTCGACTATATCCTGCAAGTGGATTTACCTTACAAGTAAAGGCTGGTAAATTGCAGAGTGCACGAATTGTGCCCAGGTGAGAAGGCAGAAGTTAATATAAACAGGAGACGCTGCGAACTTGTGAGCTTGCAAACATTTTCAGTATCAAGTGCAATTCTAGTAAAAGCGTATGAGTTAAATAAAAGGAAGTACTTCTAAAGAAAAGGGAGGGCAGATTTATAGTGCAAAGGAGGAAAACTTTATACAGATATATTATTTTATATTCTTTATTTTTCGCACTGAAATTTTGTAGACAAGAATAATAATAATCAGAGTCAGTCCAGTGGCAACCTCATTCAGTGTACATCCTGTCATATGTATGCAATACTGGAACAGATGATCCAGGGTCCATACCTCTGTGAGAGGTGTGAGCATGTTGCCTCTCTGGAAACTCAAATTGGAGATCTGGAAATGAGAATTGCAGCACTTAGTGATATTGCTCCACTGGAAAGGGGGTTGGGGCTCACTGAGCACAGTTTAGCTGGGCCTAGCATGGAGGGTGGAGATGTGGCTAGTGAGGATGTCCAGGGAGGTAGCAGGGTTACAGTTAGAAGGGGAATCAGGGGGAACAGGAGGCAGGCAGGCCAGTTCTGAGTTGGCAAACACCAACAGATTTGCCAGATTTTGTGAAACAGTTGGGGATGTCCATTCAGGAATGGCAATGCCAGATAGAGCTGTTCCCTCTAACAGCCAGGAGAGCAGCTCTACTGGAGGAGAGGGAGGGAAGAGTAGGCAGAGCAACAGACAGGTTTTGGTGGTAGTGGACTTTATTATTAGGAAGGTAGACAGGGTGATTTGTCACCCACATCCCAGCAATCGAACAGTTTGCTGTCTCCCGGGTGCTCGGGTTCGTCATGTTGTGGATCGGGTAGACAAAATTATTGGGCGGGGCTGGAAATTTGGTACATATTGGTACCAATGACAAAGTTAGTGGAAAATGGAGTGTCCTAAAGAAGGATTTTAGAGAACTAGGTAATAAGCTGAAGGCAAGGGCCTCCAAGGTAGTATTTTCTGAGATACTACCAGTGTCACGTGCTAGCCCAGGGAGGCAGAAGGAGCTTAGGGAGGTTAATGCGTGGCTAAAGATGTGGTGCACTAAGGAGGGGTTTGGGGTTTTTAGAGCACTGGGCTGCACTTCGGTACAATCTCTACTGTAGGGATGGATTGTACCTTAATGATGAGGGAGCATTTGTGCTAGGGGATAGGATGGTAGAAAGGCTGGAGGAGTTTTTAAACTAGTAGGTGGGGGGGGGGGGGACTAGATATAAGTAATGGGGTAGAAAGTGTAGAGGGTATAATGGAGGAATTAACAACTCATAGTGGAGGAGATGAGGGAGGGGTAGTATAGTCAATAGGGAGATAGTACTAAGTAACTCAACTACAGTGGCAGGCACTTCAGAACTACAGACTCATAACATAAATAAATAAATGTTAATAAAGCCACAGGTCCTGATGGAATACATCCCCAGGTACTGAGGGAACTGGGTTCTGTAATAGCCAAACCATTATATTTAATTTTTCGAGATTCACTCAACACACGGTCTCTACCAGATGACTGGAGAAAAGCTGATGTGATACCTATATTTAAAAAGGGAGCAAGAGCAAATCCGGGGAATTCTAGACCAGTGAGCCTCATTTCTGTAGTGGGGAAGCTTTTAGAAGGGTTAATATGGAAAATATACAAGAATATATCTTTTTGAACAGGATTATAAGTAGGAATCAACATGGATTCCTGAGGGATAGGTCATGTCAAACAAATCTAATTCGTTTTTATGAGGAAGTTAGTAGGAACCTGGATCAAGGCAACTCAGTGGATGTAGTCTTTTCGGATTTTGCAAAGGCTTTTGATACAGTGCCACATGGAAGACTATTGTGCAAACTAAGAGATACAGGAATTGCAGTAAATATCTGCTCATGGATTGAGAGCTGGCTAAAAGACAGGAAGCAAAGGGTTGTTGTAAATGGAACATACTCCGATTGAACTAATGTGGTAAGTGGGGTTCCTCAGGGTTTAGTATTAGGTCCTCTCCTTTGTAACATATTTATTAATGACTTAGAGGTTGGATTGGAGTGTGGCGTCTCCATTTTCGCTTATGACACGAAGTTGTGTAAGGTAATTAAATCAGATAATGATGTGCTTTCCCTCCAAAGGGATTTACATAAAATTGAGGAATGGACATCTAAATGGCAGATGAGATTTAATACGAATAAATGTAAAATTATGCATCTAGGAAGGAAAAATAGCCATGCAATTTATAAAAATCTAGGTATATCAGATATTGAAAGGAATTTGGGAGTGCTTGTGGACAACCACCTAGGTAACAGTGCTCAAAGTGAAGCAGCAGCTGCAAAGGCAAATAAAATATTAGCATGTATTAAGAAGGGTATAGAAGCAAGGGAAGCAAATATAATTCTGCCACTATACAAAGCTATAGTACGCCCTCATTCGGAATATGGAGTACAATTTTGAGCTGGAAAAGGTAGAGAGGAGGGCAACAAAACTAATAAGGGGAATGGAGGGGCTAAGTTTTGAAGAAAGACTGACAAAATTAAACTTATTTTCTCTAGAAAAAAGGAGTCTAAGAGGAGATATGATTACCTTATATAAATACATCCAGGGTCAGTATAAAGATTTGTCAAGGGAGCTTTTTGTGCCAAGAGGTTTTCAACTGACAAGAGGACATCCCTTCAGGTTAGAAGTAAAAAGATTCCACCTTAAAGAAAGAAAAGGGTTCTTCACAGTTAGGGTGGTTAATCTGTGGAATTCTCTACCAGCGGAGGTGGACAGCTGATTCGATAGACTTTAAAAAGGGGACTGGATTTATTTCTAATTAAAAAGTGAATTCAGGATTATCATGGATAATTAGAGAGACGGTATTGATCAAGGGAGAAATCCGATCGAAACTATCTGGGGTCAGGAAGGAATTAATTTATTTTTTCCCTTTGAGATGATTGGAAGTCTTGCTTGGGTTTTTTTTTTCTGTGTGTCTTCCTCTGGATTAATTAATAATTTAAAAAAAATTTAAATAAATAAATAATAATAAAAATAATAGATTAATAATGAATCTGCATATTGCAGATCAGATGAGATCTTAAAAGGTTGAAATTGATGGACTGAAAGTGTTTTTTCAACCTTAAATACTATGGGCCTCATTCTATTATCGGCCGTAGGAGCTGCGGGGCCGCAAGCTAATCGGCTATTCTATTCCCCTCCGGCCGGGGGTGCCGGCAGGCTTGCGGCCGGCGCCTTGCTATCTCTTGCGGCCGCTCGCGCCGGAGGAAAGCCTTTGATCTAAAACGGCTGCAAGAGTTTCGTCCGCAAGAAAATCCTGGTTACTATTCTATTACTCCGGGAACCCTCTCTGCAAGGGTAAGAGCGAGCCGCAGCTTACTTGCAGCAAACAGGTCCATCTAGCACCAATTAAGCACATAAAATAGCCCAAATAAAGCCATCCTGCACTCTGAGGAGACTATAAAGTGATTGTAGGCTTTAGCAAAAATAGCACAACATTCCCCTATACTCAAATCCGTAAAAACAATTTTTTATTAAATATGTCAAATATCCATGGAAAAAGTCCAGAGTGCTTGGAGCACCTCAGACCCGGCCACGCTGCGGCCGGAAAATAAACAGTTAATGTAAACTCGGATTTGGGCTGATGTGCAAGCTTGAGAGAGGGTTGCTATTAATCCTCATGTCCCCCAATATGATCCCTAGCATTTACAAAGATTTACAGTGCAGTCTTCAATTTATATTTGACTTAAAAAAAATTTGGAGCTTACGCCGGTTCCAAGATATGCGGCCGGCCGTAAGGGGAGATCCTTGCGGGGCCGTATAATAGAATTGCGAGGTAACAGAACCCCTGCAAGGAATCGCAGCCTTACGGACGATTTACGGCCGATAATAGAATGAGGCCCTATGTAACTATGTAATATACAGTATTTTTCCTGTCTTGTTATGAAATTCCATTCTAACATCTAAGCAGTATTATTTGAGATAAAAAAAAATAATTAAAAATATTACATTTAAATTAAGACTATCAAATAAGATAAATGCTTCTCTTAGGCTCTAATTACCAGGGTACCAAAAGTAAATAATGAAATAAATAATGTCCCCACTGAATATGAGGTGGAGGTAAATAATACATTTAAAGTACTAGTTAATAAAGATAAAACAGAAAGCAAGAGAGTTCCGGAAACCATTTACCTCTGCTTCATAGACTATTCTAAAGCCTTTAACTGTGTAGATCATAACAAAATGTTGCAAGTTTTTTAAAGAGATGGTACCAGACCATCTCATCTACCTCAGGATGGATCTGTATGTGGACCAATAAGACATGGTTAGAAACGAACATGGAACAACAGAATGGCTCAAGATCGGAAAAGGAGTGTGACAGTTAGAATGTTGTATATTATCACCTTATTTATTTAACGTATGCTCAGAATACATAATGCCAAGGCTGGCTGGGCTGGATGAATCCATAGCAGGAACCAATATTGGCAAGAGAAATATCAACAACTTCAGATGCATGGATGATACTGCTCTGATGGCAAAAAGTGATGAGGAACTAAAGAAACCAATGATGAGGATAAAAAAAGAGAGAGTGCAAAAGCTGGAGGCTGGAGACACCTTTGAATTGTGTTGTTGGAGAAACCTTATTAGAATCACGA
>CM050164.1:233911374-234011374 GCA_027410445.1 Discoglossus pictus | reverse complement strand
TGTCAGTCTGTACAAGGATACAAATAGTGCTCACAATTGTAAAGGTCCCGAGTCTCCAAACTCAAAACAGGCCGGTTTGCAGATTGCGCAGTCTCACAAAGCCTAAGTGAGGTTATGCTGCGAATAAATACTGCAAAAAGAAGGAATAAGTATCCTAAAGAGGCTGTAAAAGGGAAAATAAGAACCCCTGCGCCTTCAGGGGATACATGGGACAGGCACAATAGTGAGTACTTGCAGACACAATCGTGTCAAGAGTCACAAAGCAACATGTGTGTCAGTATGCACATAAATATCTATAATACTCACTATTGTGGAGGTCCCAGGTTTCCGAACTCAAAATAAGCCAGTGTATAGATATTGCAGTCTTTCGTGCTCCGCGCCGCTTACTGGCGTACTGCAGCGCTGCGCCACTCGTCAGTGACGTGTTCGCGTATGGATCGCGACCAGCGCTGACCAGACGTGCGCGTGCTTGCGCTCAAGCGCGACCTGGCTGTGTGGGCCGAAAAGTGATCGCGCATGCGCTTATCGAATCGCCCAACGCATGTTTCGCACTAGGTGGCTTCTACTGGGGCTGTGTTACTGGTGATTAGACCTGCTTTATATACCTGGGCAGCAGTAATATTAACCCCTCATGGGTCACATCAATTCTTAAAGGAGTAGACAAAAAAGTGTAAAATGAGTGAGAATGGACAATAATCAGTTATTAATAACGAACTAGATTTGTATAACTGGAACAATATATAATGCTAATGACAAGATGTCAATTTAAGAATGAGTACACAAAATATGAAACGGGAGAGTAAAGCATGATGAAAGGGTAAGGATATCAAGCGAATAAAAAATACAAATAAGTATCTGGAAGAAACAACAGATAAAAAATGTGTGTACTAAAGAGAGAGGGAGACCACTGGTACTAGAGGCATGTATAAGTAAATACTGGCCTAATGTGGTTTAGTAATACTAAGTGAAAATGGAACTCTCAGAGAGGAGAGATATTGAAAGATGATAAAACTGACCCAAATAGAGGGTAAGGGGGAAAAGTGATTAGAGAAATACACTGTAATTAATGGCCTCGTTGAGACCTGACGGAGCCATGGAGTTGAAAAGGAAAATCCATTTGCTTTCTGCTTTTAAAAGGGCATTCTCCAAGTTACCTCCTCTTATGCCAAGAGAGATTTGTTGGACCATCCAACATTGCAATAGTGTAGGGTCAGATTTGTGGAATTGAAAGAAATGTCTGGCGACCGATGTTAATTTCTTAAAATTTTCCAGGTCTTTCCTACTGTTTTTGATATTGCGAATGTGTTCGCCCAAACGTTTACGCATCTCGCGTGTGGTCATGCCTACATATTTCTTGGAGGGCTTACATGGGCATTCAAGGACATATATGATTTGTTTAGAACTACAACTAAAAAGTTGTGGAACAGAGTGTTGATGTCCAAAGTGATCTTTAAACGTTGTCACATTTTTAATATGTGAACAAATGCTGCAGTGTGCACAGCTATAATTGCCCTTGATCTTGTCCTTTTTGTTGGTCCGCTCTTTGATAAAATGACTCGTTACTAGCATATCCCCTAAAGAGGGAGAACGTTTCCAGCTTGCTGGAATTCCGTCTTTAAACCACAGGTTAAGATCTTCATCGGTTTTCAGGATATGTAGATGTTTGTGTAAAATACTGAGGGTTTGTTTCCATTGTGCATGATAGGATCCAATAAATCTAATCTGGTCGTCCGCAGGTTTCTTCGGTTTGAGGGTTAAAAGAGTGTCTCGACCTAAATAGAGGGCACGGTGATAAGCTTTCTTGATATGTCTGTTACTATATCCTCTTAATTTAAGGCGATCGCGTAGTTCTTGTGCCCTATTGTTGAAAATTTCAATTTGAGAACAATTGCGCCTTAGGCGGATAAATTCCCCAAAAGGTATACTTCGTTTGGTTGAAGGAAGATGAAAACTGTCATTGTGTAGTACACTGTTTGTAGCAGTCTCTTTGCGGAATAAATCTGTTGTAACTTGACCGTTGGATCCTCGTAAGATGGTAATGTCAAGGAAGTCTACTTTGTTCATATCCATTTGATATGTTAACCTAATGTTGAGGTCATTGTCATTAAGTTTTTGCATATATTCGTCCAGAAGTTCTTTAGGACCATCCCACAATATGAAAAGATCGTCTATGTATCTTAACCAGATCTGGACATGCTCTGTGTATTGATTCATGTTGTCTCCAAGGGCTATTTGATGCTCCCACCACCCCATGTAGAGGTTGGCATAAGTTGGGGCACATGAAGTGCCCATTGCTGTACCTCTCAGTTGCAAAAAGAATTTGTCGTTGAATGTGAAATAATTGTGAGTCAGAACAAAGTGTAGAAGTTGGATAATAAATTCGTTCCTCTCCTGGGAATACTGGGATTGCATACTCAGAAAAAAACGTACTGCCTCCTCTCCTCTTTGATGTTTGATTGATGTATACAATGATTCGACGTTGCAAGTTACCAGATATGTAGTTTCATTGAGCACAATATCATCCAGTTTGTTGAGGATATCCATTGTATATAGGATGGAAGACTGATCACAAAGGACTTAATACAAGCATCGACAAATTTGCTAGCTGATTCTGTCAAGTTGCCTCTCCCGGATACGATTGGCCTACCCGGTGGGTTGACTTGCCTTTTATGAATTTTGGGAAGTAAGTATAGTGTTGCTGTTTTCGGTTTGTCAACTTCTAAAAACTCAAATTCACGCTTGGAAATTAATCCATTTGCCAAGGCTTCTGAGATGATTTTATTATAAGATGTTAAAAATTCTTTGGTGGGGTCTCCTAAGAGCCTTTTATAGCATTTTGAGTCCGATAGCTGTCTCATGGCTTCCCCAACGTATTGCTCACTAGGCCACAATACCACATTGCCACCTTTGTCTGATGGTTTGATTACGACATCTTTCCATGATTTCATGTCGTCAATACATCTTCGTTCTCGTCTACTAATGTTGGACGCATAAATCGTTGGTAATTTGTTTAAATCATTGATGACAAGTTTGGTATATATGTCTATTTGCGAACAGATATGCATGGGAGGGACAAACTTGGATTTTTTCTTCAGATTTAGGGTCCCCGTATGCGGTGGACAGGATTTCTGGGCTTGTGCTGCTTCATTTTCTGCCAATAAATCACACAGATCTTCAAAGATCTGTTTTTCAATAATATCAGGGTTGGATTTTTCACTATGATAAAAAAATTTGAGTAAGATCTTTCTAGCAAAGAGATTGACATCTTTAGCTACATCAAAAAGTTCAAAAGAATTAGTCGGCGTGAAGGACAATCCTCTTTGAAGAGTTCTATGTTGATCTGGAGTTAGTATTCTCCCTGTAAGATTAACAATATGTGATTGATCCAATGTATTGTTGTGAGTATTTGAGGTAACGGTATCATTGTGTTGGTCATATGGAGTTACTGACAAGTTATTAGTTGCAACATTCGATTTGGCTAGTACTAATTGGTTTCCTTGCATCGTCGACTGGTTGATGCAGTCGGACGGTACCCCCATGTTTCTCTGTTGCGAAGAGTTCTGTATTGGGTCATGGGCGGACCGTACTCTCCCTCGTCCTGTTCCTTGGTCATGCCTCTCCTGTTCCATGCTGGATCCGGTGGATAGCCTCGTCTTTGCCCCCTGTCTAAAAAAGACACTTGTGTGTATTCTCTCCTATTTAGCATATTAGTGTTGGAGCTATCTGATTCTTCAGGTGCAGATGATTCATAATCTGATGATGACATTCTAAGAGAATTGTTTCTTCTTGGTTGTCTAGTTCTGTAGTTATAGCGTTTGTCCTTGTGGTTCCAATTAAAAACTTGTTGTCACAACCTACAATGATGATGGAGTATAGAGAATCCTAGTTCTCTTATCTCCTGTAGGTTTTAGACCTAAGTTTGGGCTGACTCTAGACCTCTGGACAGTCCTTGTGGATGCAAGAGCATAAGTCCCAGCTTTTGGTAGTGTGCCTGGGAAGAACCTGGCATGGAGTCAGAAACGATCTCCTCTGCCAGCATATGCCCTTGGGTCAATAATACACCTGCACACAAAGTCTTGATGAAAATTATGAACAACCTCTTTATTTTTACACAAGTATTTAAACAACTCACAACAACAGTACAGGGAGTGGCTACCCCTTTGTCCAACCCTTATCTTCCTCTTGGCCAATGGGGTAATCTCCACAGTAACTTTATTACCTCTAGCCAATGGACTAGAGGTAAGCTCTGGGAACTTCCAGACCCCTCCCCTGGGCCGCCCACTAGGTGTGGCTAACAGAGTCATTTGCTGCCTGGCTCTCAAGGGAGAAACATCTACCTGTCCTCTGGACTTTGCTCTGACTCTCTGAGTGAGAATACCTGTAGACCCCCTGGAGAGATGGTGCCTCAATGTCTGTATAGACCCTATTGTTCCTGACTTAAGTATGTGTACTTAAAGGATTAACCTTGGTGGCCAGCTGGGGGTCCTTCTCCTGTTGCAAGATGTATGTGGCAATGTATCCAGCATGACTACCCCATACTATCATATACATATGTGTACATATTCCACACACTGTCAGTCTATTTAAGTACAAGCGTAAAAGCGCACCCCACATAAAACCACCTAATGTCCTCATAGTATATGGGATTGGGGCAGGGTTTCCACATCAATCCATCTCATGCATTATGATGACTTTTATTGATGGTGATGGGAACCCTGCTCATTTCCTTAGACAATAATCATAATAATATAACAGTATAACCGTATAACAGTATAACAAAGTGTCTGGGAGCCCCAAACCTTTTGTTCCTCCCCATGGCAACAGCATGTGGAAGACCACCCATCCCAAAATGGCCACCGCTGCCAGTCACAAAATGGCCCCAGCATAGTTCACACCCAAATCCAATATGGCCACTGGCTGATTCATGACAATCCTTCCCCAAGCGGGCGGAGAACATCCAAGATTTTCTCAGCTACGCTGATAGTCATGAATCTGCTGGTTTGGCCCGGCCTGCTGCATGCTAGGCAAGTTCATGTCGGTGCGCACACAGTCCCAAGGTGCAGAGTAAAGACCTCCCCCAGCCCTTGGCCTTGCTCCCACTGTATAGAGCAAATTGCTCTTGCCCTGCACCCCCACCCAAAACAGTCCAGGATCCCAGCTCTCTGTTTTTGGCAGCAGCATGGAAGTCTCTGGGGACACAGTGGGTTGCACCCATACATTCTTCTGAGGCAAAACCGTATTTTTGGGAGCCCCATAAAACAACCCCTGTCCCATAGCAACCCCTTTCCCTCCAGCCAGTCCCCACAGCTGGGCTGGGGTCTCTAAAAAAGTCTCTGGGCCTATGGGATTGCAAGGGGGCAGTCCAGTACTTCCCTCAGCAAAATTATTATTGTTGGGAGCCCAATAACACCATAACTGCAGTAAAGTACATACCGGTCTGCACTTGACTCCAGCGTCCCTGATGGAGTCCGGACTTGGATGCTCCCTTTGCTCTGGCTCCTGGAGATCTGTATCTTTGGACAGACCCTCCTGGTTTTCTTCCCCTGGGTCTGTCTGTGTTGCAGCCTGGAGAACTACGCTGTTCCCACCCAGGCTGTGCTTTGGGGCCCTCAGCTGACCCTCTTCTTCTATGGCCTTTTCCTTGGCAACTTGGGCCTCATCCTTTGTGGACTCCTGGGCACTGGTCATCTCAGGCAAGTCCTCACTACATCCACAATCCTTTGGGGTGCCGCAATGCACCCATGGTTCCTTTGCCAAGGCTGGCAAGCTTGCTGCCCCTGTCGGGCTCTTGGTGCCCCTGGCACTCTCTTGGTGCCCCTGGCACTCTTGCTGTGTGAGGCCTGGTTCCCTGTAGCTAAGAACCAGTTCCTTTCCCTCCCCACAGTCCATTACATAGCCCTCCCCACAGTCTCTTGGGTGGCTATCCTGAGCCCCTGGCTCCATTAGCAGTTCTGGCCCATACACATTGCCTAGAACTTCTGAGGGCAGACTTAGTTCATCTGGCCCTACCTGTTGAGCAGTTACTGGGGTTTCTGCCAGGATTTGTGCTGGAAGGTAGTCCTCAGGTGAGACCTTTTCCACATCTGGTAACTCAGGCGTGACCCGTTTGGAGAAACTGTGCTCGGCTAGCGTTTCTTCTGGGATTAAGTCTCTTGGGGTATCAGGGGACAAACATGGGTTATCTGACCCCACCCAGGGAACATTCCCCTGGGTCTCTGGCTCTTGTAGCTGGTGAGTTGGTCCCAAGCTGACTTTACCATCCCTTCTAGGCTCTGACACAGTCTCTGCATTTTTTAGGGGAAAACAGTCTCCATTCCCCGAAGGTGGTACAGGAGCAGGGTTTACCCCTTCCTCCTCCTCCTGATCCTCTGACACATCCCACTCAGAGAGCTCCTCTAGGCAACTCTGAGCCAGTTCTGCTTTCTGGGCCTCAGACAGCCCAGGGCACGGCCTTGTATATGTGGTCGCCTCCATTTTGCTTACCCACATGCGCTCTTTCCATATTCTCTGGAACATCTGGTCAAGCACGTAGCCCACATCTTGTGCTGTTAACTTTTTTGGAAAAAGGTGTCTGACTTCTTTAAACCGTCTTTTTGCTTCTTTGGCAATATCTTCCTCATATTGCTGCTCCATTCTTGGTCTTTCTGTAGAGTCTCCCACCTCTGTCACCAATTGTCACAACCTACAATGATGATGGAGTATAGAGAATCCTAGTCCTCTTTTCTCCTGTAGGTTTTAGACCTAAGATTTGGATGACTCAGACCAATGGACCTTCCTTGTGGATGCAAGAGCATAAGTCCCAGCTTTTGGTAGTGTGCCTGGGAAGAACCTGGCATGGAGTCAGAAACGATCTCCTCTGCCAGCATATGCCCTTGGGTCAATAATACACCTGCACACAAAGTCTTGATGAAAATTATGAACCACCTCTTTATTTTTACACAAGTATTTAAACAACTCACAACAACAGTACAGGGAGTGGCTACCCCTTTGTCCAACCCTTATCTTCCTCTTGGCCAATGGGGATTGGGGCAGGGTTTCCACATCAATCCATCTCATGCATTATGATGACTTTTATTGATGGTGATGGGAACCCTGCTCATTTCCTTAGACAATAATCATAATAATATAACAGTATAACCGTATAACAGTATAACAGGGTGTCTGGGAGCCCCAAACCTTTTGTTCCTCCCCATGGCAACAGCATGTGGAAGACCACCCATCCCAAAATGGCCACCGCTGCCAGTCACAAAATGGCCCCAGCATAGTTCACACCCAAATCCAATATGGCCACTGGCTGATTCATGACACTTGTCCCTTCTCAAAATCCTTTATGTCTCTGTTCATTTTGTTGCGTTTGTTCTGTATGATTTCCCTTTCTTTTTTGTCTATGTCTCGTTTAATGATGTTGTACCTCTCTGAGAATTCTAATTTAGTCTCGAATTTCGTGAGCTCATCATGTAACTCCTTGATTTCTTTGTCAAGATTGACCAGAATTTCTTTTTCATAGTCTGAGAGGATGGCTAGTAGAGTTTCAGAGCAAGAGATCAATGCATGTTCCCACCTTTCTTTATATGCATTTAAGTGGAAAGCATATGAGGGAAAGACCCTTACTCTCAATCCTCTAGGTACAATATGTTTGGCAAGGTATTTATCAAATGTGCTTTTGTTCCAAAATGAGCGCACATGTTTGAGTAATAAATGTGACAGTTGTTTAAGACCTCCTTGCCAATCTAATTCATCTCTTGGAGGGGCAACATCTAGATTGTCAAACGCTTTTCCTACTTCTTCCATCATTTTTTTGTTTTTAATCTTAAATTCTTTGTAAAAATCACACTCGGCCATGGCAGAGAGTGGACTAGATATACAACAAAGAGCTCAGAGTTCCGAGAAACTTGTTGTGGTGAATTATATATATATATATATATATATATATATATATATATATATATATATATGTGTGTGTATATATGTGTATATATATATATATATATATATATGTGTGTATGTGTGTGTGTGTATATATGTGTATATATGTGTATATATGATGTGCATTGGCCATGAATTATGTAGTAAACAGGGAACAGACGACCACTGGATGTGATGCTGGAACAAAAGTAATAAATGTGTGTAAACACCTGTTGCGGTGTGTAGAAGTAAATAAATGAATTGAGGTTCGTGAAAATATGGATGTGAAAGGGAAAATATGACAAAAACTATGATATAAGAGGTAGTACAGAAAGGAGTTTATCCTCATATGCACAAAAAAATTGTAAATCATAGGATAAACAAAAAATGAATGGTGTCAATCGCCCAGAGCTACTTTAAAAACTTTTATAAAATTTAAAATAGTGGCAATCAAGGCTACAAGGAAATATAGTCTAAAAGGAGACCAATATTATAGAGGACTAATAAATGTTTCTGTGCCAGTAGGGGGTGCTAACCAGATTTTAGGTATACAAATCACTAGATCTCTGAAGGTCTTGATATACCCCTTAGATCACACTTATATAGTGATAAAAAATTGGATCTAGGGGTTTACCCTAATAAGGGGACCAAGAAGATACAAGTGTATATATTCCTGTACAGATCTTAGATAAATCTAAGTAAAATTGGATGAAGCCAAAAGGCTATTACTTACTGCACTAGGATGCATGAAGCCTCTAGGTCCTTAAAGGTCCTTATACTTGTGCCTGGTTGTCCACAAAACGATATGGCTGTCGCCTGACCGGTTTCGTTACCAGTATGGTAACTTTCTCAAAGGCTGTCACTTCTTTCTGATGCCCTTCGCGGGCTTTTTATTGAACTTTCGAAGCCACGCCCCCTAAGGGAGACCATAGGATTCTGTTGCTGCAGACGGCACGTCATTTGACGTCATGACGCGCGTCGCTCGGCAACCACGTCGGCATTAACCAGCGCTCAATTGGGTCGAACTGTTCCCATCCAGATAGCGTCGATCTCTATAGGACATCAACAGAGACCACATCAAGCGTCCACAGTTGGACAAACTATACCATGTAACTCGGAAAAAAGAGGGACTATAGAGCCTTGTGAGTGACTTGAAATGTTCTTTAGTATAGTGGTAATATAGTTTATATCTGTTTTATATAATTTAAAGCTTTATTATGATGTTTGGAACCCACGTGAGGTATTTATGCTGTTGATGACTAAACCACTCTTGCTTTGTGTTTTGAATATGATAGCGTGTCGGGGGACAAGAGGTACAATGTAAAGAGAGATAATTATATATCGGGCGCATTTGTATGATGGAATGGTACATATAAACAAGAGAACAAAGATGCCTAAGTTAACACATGAATTTCACCTAGTCAATCTTATCTGTGTGTACCAAAAGTTTGTAACGTTGTACATCAACATATATAAATAGATATCTCCATAGGGAAATCTATAAAGATGAACCAGTATCTAGTGGACTTAATATATACATGTATTTTGTTATGTATGCATTCATATATACTAAGATACTATTCGTAGTGGTGTTGACAGTGAAATTAAGATTGTGGTGTGTATGTTTAATGATTCGATCATTAATGCCTATTAGAAATAAAACAATAATAATAAAATAAATTATAATATATAAGGCACTTAGTGACTAAAGAGTGATGACTTTGTAAAGTGCCAATTATCTAAAACTTAGAATATAAATCTACACCAATGTATATGTGTATGTGCATACCAATATTGATGATAATCTATAAAAAAGGAGTGTGAAAATTACTTAGAAGAAATAAATAATCTATAAGATTCTAAGTATAAGACCTTAAACTAAAAGGAAATACTAAATATTATGGGCTATTTGTGGGTACTCACTATTAAATAAAAAGTGAAAAGGGGAATAAAAGACAATATATCCTATTGTGCCTTGTTTGCTTTGTGCCTTGTTTGGAAGTCTTTTTTTATTCACATTTAGATCCATAGTTGTATATTTGGGGGTAGGGGATACTAACGAGGTTCTTCTCTGTTCTCCTTTGTAATTCCCCTCCCTCTGCTTCTCTTGGCTCTTGTAGATTTTCGGCCTCGCCCCCTGCCTAAAAATCTGCCGGGGGTAGACTGGGATTTTTCTTGTTTCTCAGGAGTGATCTAGTGAACATTCCTGCTAATGGGAAATTAGGATGACTGGATAACCGTCTTTCATCAGGTGTTGTTACATTTTCCTCTTGTTCTGAATATTCTGATGAGCTAGGATCTTGATCCTCTGATGATTTATGTATAAATTCCACTTTGTAGGCTCTTTTAAAGTTAAAGTCTTGTTTGTCTCTTAGGAATTTATTATGTTTCCTTATACTCAGTTCTTTTTTGTATTTTTCTATATTGTCTTCCAATCTTTTGTTAAACTTTTCAAATTCTGGTTGTTCATTAAATTTCATAAATTCCTGGAATAACTTCTCCATTTCTTTGTTGAGACATTCTAGATTTATCTTTTCTTTTTCAAGAATTAAAGACATTAAATCAAGAGAGCTTTTGTTAACAATTACGAGCCAATCCTGTATAAATTTTGGTTCTAGTAGATGATCCGCTGGTACCAATTATGTTCTTAGTCCTCTAGGGACAATCTTATTCTTAATATAATTTTGGAGACTTGTAATCTCTCAGATTGTGCGCACTTGACGTTTAAACACTTTTTGCAATGTTTTAAAGACCACTGTAAGGTTTTCATTAGGTTTGTCTTTTGGGGTGTCAGTCTCTAGATTGAAAGCTTTTTCAGCTTCTAGCTGTAATTTGCATGGATCCCATATATTAGGACTGGAGGTGGCCATTTTTTATGCGTCTTGGTTATAGCGTGGTTTTGGATTTAATAACTTTGAGTTTTGGATTAAACCAATATGTAGTGAAGAACACTTAGATTACACAATTTGTAAGGGTTGGTGCTTGACACCTGATCAATTTTAATCTTGAAATTATTAAATATAAAAGTTCAAACAAAAACTTTATTATGAGTTGCCTGACCCGGCTTGCTCATTGGATTAAAAAGAAGTTTAAAAATAAAAGTATAAAGAAGAAGCCCTGGTAGTGAATATTATGCGAGGAAATCCTGACTGAACTACCAAATAAAAAGTGATACTCTAGAGAGTACAATAGGTATGTGACTAAAGAAAATGAGTAGGGGAAGAGAGTAGTGAATGGAACATATGATGGGAAATTCGTAAATCTGTGACTGTGTTGTATGCTGTGCAAGTGGACACACAGATCTTGGAGTTGGAGAGGAGGAGAGATGGAGGGAGAAGGCAGTGAAGGTCAGGGAGAGCAGGCCCCCCAGCCACAGGCTGGCCAGCAAGCTGCTGCTGCTGCACGCAAAAGGGCAGCAAACTTCAACCAAGAGGAAATTGAAACTCTTGTTAGAGGCGTTCAAGCACACCACTCCTTCCTAACCGGTGGGAGCGAAGTGAGGCCCAGGCAAAGGACAGATGCCTGAAGGGCAATAGCGGTTGAGGTCTCCTCGCTGGGGTATGCAAATTGTACCTGGCAGTCTGTCCAGCACCGGTACCAAGACTGCCGCATTGATGTAAAAAAGAAGATGGTGAATGAGGCCAATCCGGCACGTGGAACCGGTGGTGGGCCGCCAGAATCATTTACATACCCCGGTTGGGAGGCCACAGTGCGCGACATGATCCAGACAGCGGCAGTCGCGGGCCTCCTTGGCCTGGTGGACTCGGGTCGGTCACAAAGCCTGCAATGTGAGTACCATGTACACCTTAACACCCTCATATGTACGCACATGTACCCCACACAGATAGATAACTGACGTTGAATTGCACTGTAAGATGGTTGTGACTACAGATATATGAGGCCGCAAAAATCATGTAAATCCAGTGTAAAGAAATATACTCGTCAGAATTGTTAGCAATGAAATATGTGTCCAATTCCTCCTCCCACAACTGATTATGATACCGTTTTGCAAATCTATTGATGTTACTGTTATGTTTGCTGTTGGTTCCCAGTGCATATAAAGCATACATGACAACTCCATTGCAATTGTTTTTTTATTGTCATGAGTTCCCCTGTCGCACTCTACTCCATGTTAAACTGGCCCATTCATAGCTGTTTGGCTTAACACTCCTACTGCTTAGAACCCATGTCGATTTTGAAACTAGGTATAGCGGATGTATCCTGTGTTATGTGGGCATTTCAGTATGTGCTGGAAGAGTGCTGCCGCCGACTCTAGGGATGCGGCTGTGCTTGCATCCCCATGTAGCCGTCAAAAATAGTTGGTACACCCAAAGCCCCTAACCCTCTAACCCTAAACCCCACTTTCTAACTCTAACCCATACCCCTAACTGTAGCCAGAACCCGAAACCCATAATCACTTACCTGGCCTGCTGGGCTGGCGTAGCTAGAGTCGGTGGAGGTGCACTTCCAGAGATGCGCACATACAACAGGATAGGTCCGGTCTAGCTGGTACATCCCCATGAGACTACATGTATGGATGTGCACACTGCAGCATATGCGGATACAGACTCTGATGAACTGCAAGTTTGTGTCGTGTAACAGCCTAATCTGGACCATGTTACATTAACATGTTAACTCACATTGCTGAGGATTGGTCACAGATTACTCTGTCTCACACACTGGCCAACAGATTCAGATGAGCACGTGTCCTTATTAACTGCAGTTGGCACACCGCACCAGCATTACATACAGTCATATGAGCCATGGGCCCTTTCCTGTTATCTGACCGTGACTGCTGGTAGCAGCAGTGAGCAGCCTCTACATGTCACAGCATTTTCCTGGAGATTATATAATCATGCAGATTTAGTGGGTTATGGTGGTGTTAAGGTAAGGGTTTCGGATTAGGGTGAGGGCTAGTGCTTTTGGGCTTGTGTGTAAGGTGAAAATGATGTATATAACAGCGGCATCGCCATCTATCAGCCCCTTGGTCCAACTGCTGCTGCCAGCAGTCGCTGTCACATAACAGGAAAGATCCCAGCCAGGATCCACAATACTAATGATGCAGAACAATTTTGATTTGCGTCAAACATTCACAGCCAATTCAAAGTCACTATGATCTCAGAGATATGGAAACAACAATACTCAAATCCAAATCTTGTCTCATTTCAGTACCAGCCAGGCGTCCCCTGCCTCCTCAGGTTCCTGCACCATGCCAAGATGCAGGACCACCTGCAGCAACACCACCTGCAGCAGGACCACCAGCAGAAAGTCCACCTGGGCCATCCACAAGATGCCATCAATTGGCTCCAGCAATGGCCCCTTCAGCCAGGATAATGGCGCCACCTGGCTCCCAGCCACTGTGGGCTGGACAAATGTGGGGACATCCAATGTGGTCCCATCCCAGTTGGGCCCACAGTCTGGATCCCCAGTGCCACGATTTCCTCGCTCATCTCCAGCATGAGCGGGAGCAAAATCAACAGTTCATGCTGGAGATGAGACGGCACAATGACCGGATGTTTGAAAAGTTGAGGCGGCATCACCTGGTCATGGAGCTTGGCCAGCAAAATGACCAGGCATTGCAGGAGTTGAGGCGGCATCACCGTGTGATGGAGGAGTATGCCCGAAGGGCTGAAATGGCCCGAGAAGGCCATCCCCAAGAACAGGGTACCTCCTCAACCTCACAGACCTTGCCCCCAGCATCCAGGCCGGAAGAGCCGCCGACCCTTCGACGAGGTCGTGGCCGGCCTAGGGCAACGGTTGCCAAAGGCCAGGAGAGTCAGGAACCACACAAGAGAAAGCGGAAATAGGTGAGAACATGTTCATGTTGCATATAGAAGCAATTGATGTCCAAGATCTATTGACGTTGAGGTGTTGCAGTCAATGCGTATATTGTTCTAATTGATATCTTGTTCTTATCTGTTTAGGTTCAAATCGACGGAATGTTTGCCTCCAATTTTCTTTTTTTGTTTCTGTAATTTGCAAGCATAAGATTAAATATTATGTATTGCTCACATTATCATTGTTTGTTTTCGTTTGTACTGTACCATGATTGTTAAACACCAGATGAATGCTACACAACAACGTTATTGTATTAGTACATACATCTTCCTTCAATATACCAGCCCTGTGTTAATGTAGGGTTGAGGTAACAGCCACTAGTGCAGCTGAGGGTGGAGGTAATATTCCTGAGTTTGATTCCAGTAACGGTGATGCATGATATTCGTGTTTCTGACACATGGAGATATTCATTCAGGGTAAATATCAAAAGTGAGTACACCCCTAAGTGAAATTATTGATATTTTGTGGGGCCACCATTATTTTCCTGCACTGACTTAACCCTCATGGGGATGGAGTTCCCCAGAGCTTCACAGGTTGCCCCTGGAGTCCTCTTCCACTTCTTCATGATGATATCATGGAGCTGGTGGATGTTAGAGACCTTGCACTCCCTCTAACAGAGTTGGAACACGCAGTCCAATATCTCCACTGGTATACGGTACAATATCCAAGAAGCACTACAGTCTCACCATTCCCAACCTCCCATATTGGACGACACTCAATTGGGAGTCAAATGAATACTGACTTTATTTTGTTGTGCAGAAATATATATACACATCTCTTCCCACAGGCAATACACACATCCCCCATAGTTGGTCACACAATACACATAGAGGGACAATAGGTGGGTCACACCTCCCGGAGGCTACCTGGCGACTTTGATACAACCAGACATTGATTAGATCATCCTTCTTTGTTCTTATGTCTGATAATGAAAACACTTTATACAATAGACTTCCTTATCCTATGAGGAGTCTCTGTAATAGGATTATCTATTATGCCAAGGTCTGCAATAGTCTGGGCTAATATTCTGCAGAGCATAAACCAACATACATACAGTATAACAGTAGGATCATATTTTATCCACAGCCATAAAACAGGGTAAAACAGTGATGGGTTCCGTTACACTCCCCACCTTCCATTTGAGAATGCCCCCACAGATGCTCGATAGGGTTTAGGTCTGGTGACCTACTTGGCCAGTCATCAACTTTTTACCTTCAGCTTCTTTAGCCAGGCAGTGGTCGGCTTGGAGGTGTGTTTGGGGTCGTTATCATGTTGGAATACTGGCATGCGGCCCAGTCTCCGAAGGGAGGGATCATGCTCTGCTTCAATATGTCACAGTACATGTTGGCATTCATGGGTTCCCTCAAAGAACTGTAGCTCCTCAGTGCTGGCAGCATGCATGCAGGCCCAGACCAAACATATATGCATGTCTATATATGTTTTATATAATATGTTGTGTGGATTCCCCCTATATGCATTTACCTAATGATGTCAGATGCTGCCTCCCCTCTCTCTGCATCACTGTTTAGGTTCAAAATGAGGGGTTCATCTCATATCAATGTTTTTGTGTTCGTTGTAACTTATCCATTTATCTGTAATTTAGGTATTATTTCAACTACTTTTGCTCAGTATAGATGTATACTTTTGGTGGTGGGAGTGTCATGGTCGGGGCCTGCGTGACTGCCTCCGGCACTGGGGAGCTACAGTTCATTGAGGGAACCATGAATGCAAACATGTACTGTGACATACTGAAGCAGAACATGATCCCCTCCCTTGGGAGACTGGGCCGCAGTGCAACATAACATAACAACCCTAAACACACCACCAAGATGACACTGCCTTGCTAAAGAAGGTAAAGGTGATGGACTGGCCAAGCTTGTCGCCAGACCTAAACCATATTGAGCATCTGTGGGGCATCCTCAAACTGATGGTGGGGGAGTGCAAGGTCTCTAGCATCAACCAGCTCTGATGTATCATTAAGGAGTGGAAGAGGACTCCAGTGGCAACCTGGGAAGCTCGAGTGAACTCCCTGGCCATGAGGGTTAAGGCAGTTCTGGCAAATAATGGTGGCCACACATAATTGACATTTAGTGTCAATTTGGACATTTCAAATTAGGGGTGTACTCACTTTTGTTGCCAATGGATTAGACATTAATGGCTGTGTATTGAGTTATTGATGGGTCAGCAAACTTACTTTACATTGTAGCAGAGTGTCATTTCTTCAGTGTTGTCACATGAAAAGATATACTAAAATATTAACAACAATGTGACGGGTGTACTCACTTCTGTTAGATACTGTGGCCCTCATTCAATTGCAATTTGGCCAATTGAATAGGGCTCGAAATAAGCACATAACATATATTCTTGGAAAAATGTTTTAGTTAGTAAACATCTATCCAAAAGCAAGGTTTTCACTAACTAAAATCTTTAAAAAAAAATATATGTTCTGTGCTTATTTTGAGCCCTATTCAACTGGCCAAATCGCAATTGAATGAGGCCCTGTATGTTCACTATTAGGATGTGAGCCACTTACGGACACCTGTCTCATTTGTCTGTTTCTGTGTCATATAGATTGTTAATACCAACCTTCCCTCATGGTTGAAATCAGTAATGCAAACACACTGTGAGAATTCTATTGACACCCCTAACTGATGGTGCAGAGCACAGATGTGGAGTCTGAAGGTCCTTTTATTGATGTTACAGAAATGCTATGGTATCAACATTGACGAGGCAGACACAAACAACATCTCGGATAAATCATATTTACTATTTACAGAAATTTACAAAGCAAGCTTGCCACAAAGCTACAGGTTGACTAATCAACACAGGTATGCAAAGGATCATGGTGGAGGGGGGTAGGATACAAAATCCAAGTAACACAGTGAAATAGGGATATGAGAGCAGAATGCAGGCAGGGTAAATTACATTGAAATAGATGATCATGGGATTTACAGTGTATCACCCAACATTAGGCAATATAATAGATTTCATTATTGTTACTACATATATATAACAGTCAATAAGGAAAGACCACAATAATCCAGAATAAGGTGATATACATATGGGGAGAGCAAAATGTATGCTTGTGTGTTAAACGGACACTCTGATGCAACATCAGAAGTATAAGTGCTCAATCAGTGAATGCTATGAGCCCATGACGTCAGTTCTCACGCAACAATAAGCAGCACATAGATAACCTTGGTCAAAAAGATGGTGACCTGACCAGGACCATATCAGTCAGATGTTACTTATTGCAGAGAACTCACAACAAACCAGGCAATATCAAGGATAGTTTGTTCTCTGATTGAGCATCTATACTCACTGTTGTTGCATATGCATAACTGAAGATTAACGTAACCTCATTAACTGTTAAGTCCCAAGCCTGGATTTACTCTTCCCCATATGCACAGGGAGGGTCACATCAGCACTGAAGAAAAGATCTGGAAGGGTTGGTGCTGCAGGCTTCACAACAGTCCAAGTAGAGGAGAGGATAGAATGTCTAAACCAATAGGTACATATGAATCTAGATAGACTATATGAGCATACACATGCTGTGGATATACCAGGAACATCAGCTGACAGATGTCACATCACATCTGCATTGTATAGTGAAATTGTCTCGTGACACATATCGGCTATTCAGTCAAGGTAATCAGATATCAAACTGGATCCAACAAAGCAATGAAACGGACACATGCACATACATGAGGACATTGACATGGCCATGGAATGTCATGATGTTTATCGTCATGCCTTGTTCTGACCGGGATCTGGAATACAAACACACAAATAATATATTAGTGGAAACCTTACATATGCCATATGAGCAGTCACCAACAGATGCAGGTATGTCGGCACACATGTTATGCATTGTGATCTCGTACAAGCTAACCATCTGTCAGATGATAATGATGGCCCAGACTAATTTGTCCTCATGTGGGAATATTAGGATTAGTCTAATTATCATTCATTTGTATTGTGCAAACATATTCCGTGGCGCTGTACACGGGAGAAGAACACGAAAATATACAGTATGTAATATTGCCAATGCCAGAAAATGGAGGGCCCTGTTTTGAGCGTAAAGTCTGTTAATAACTGATTTCTTCCCAAAGGCCCCCACAAGATTCAAAAATCACCACTTCCAAGCTAAAGGTAATGGACATGGGGAAGAGTCGATAAGGAATAGCAAGGTTAATAAGTAAGTGAGAGATACATAGGAAGGAAGTTGTGTCAAGTAGAAAGATATGCATTAGTCGGAGAGGAAAGGGATCAGATGTAAAGTGCGATGCACTATTATGTAATAAGGTATCTGCCCCATGTGGACAGATAATGTAATCTGCAGATGGGACAGTCAGGAGACACATAGTTTAACCACAGCTTGAGTAAGATTAGCTGATGGGCGAATAAAAGGAGAGAGGTGGGCATGAGAGTTGAAATGAAAATGTTGGAGACAAAAAGGGGAGAAGTAAAGAAGAGTCTGAGGAAAAGGCAGGGGATGTGAGGAAGAAGACAAGAGAAAACATAGTGTAAAGGGTTAATTGGGATAGTTAGCAGAAGTTGCTAATTGTTCAGGTGTCGAAGACTTGTGTGACTCAATAAATTAAGGATAACCAGGGGTGGGTGGGATGAGGAGAGAGACAGACAGACAGACAGAGAGAGAGAGAGAGAGAGACCAGTGCAGCTTGTAATAGAAATGGAAGATCCCAACTATCACATATTGATACATGTTCGGACATCCACATGTGGTTCTCTACCTTGGATAGATCAAGTGGAGTATTCAACGAAGAGATCTGTTCCCCCAGGACACGTCTGCATGGTCCGATAAACGTTTCTGACCGCTTCAGCAATACATAGGGGATGTCTTGGGGAAAAGAAAGTTAGGCCTACATTAATGGAGTTATTAGTCATTTCCTCTCATGCATACATGCACATGTTTCCCGCAAATACTCACTTACAATGTAGACGACATTGATGTAGCAGATGTTCTGTTGCTGTACAGGTCGTTTCCCATGTCTGTGTGGGTAAACAATGTGTTGACACACGGCAACAGTTCTGTAATGGCAATATGATGATATGAGTCACACAATCCATATGATATATTGCACAATGATTCCTAGTTAACACATCCTTGAGACTATTCCTGTTATCTGACTGAGAATGCTTTTACCAGCATTCGCTGACAAAGAACTGGAGAGATCCCCTCTTTGCATCCCAAGAGGTACATTTTTTATGGTTTACAATATGCTGGTATGTTCATATATCCAGATTGCTATGAATTGCATTGACCTCCATGGGATGTGGAATAGCATGATCAGACAATGGGAACATTACTGTTCTGTGAAGATGTTTTCAAATACGATTGTGAGGCCTATATCCATTGACATTGTGGAATATATCATACCATCCATTTAGCTTAGCTTCTGGAGGTTGGCAGATATCAATATATATGATGTGTATGGGAATGTGCGCATACTTACCATTAACGAATATCAGAGCAGGCTGTATTTGATCCAGTATTAAGAATGCGTCACGAGACATATGTTACATCACAAAGCTATTCTCTACTGTGGACTGTTGGATATTCTGTAAGACAATGGGGAAGGAGAAAAGAGATGTATTAGTAACCATAATCAAGGTACATTATAGTTGGTTGTTATTAGTTTCAGACTTACATGGGAAGTACTCCCGAATGACGTGGGCACGTAGATGTGACCCCTGAACGTTATCCTCACCAGGGGGAGGTACTGGACGCTCCGCCGGTTCAAGCGGAGCATCATCAATGTTCCCCAGACAGTTTGCCTGTACTGCTATATTGTGCAGACAACAGCAGGCCATGATGATGTGACAAACCTTCACTGGTGTATACTGTAGCACCCTGCCAGTGGAATGTAAACATCTGAAGCGCATCTTCAGGAGGCCAAAGGTGCGCTCTATTACATTCCGGGTTCTGGCATGGGCCACATTGTACCTCTCCTCCCCCTCTGTGCGTGGATTGTTCACAGGGGTCAACAACCACGGCAAACACCTATATCCTGCATCGCTGAAGGAAACAAAAATGGGAGATGTAGATATGAATGTGAGGTTGTGCTGCTCGTTAAAGCATCTGTAAATATACACAATGATTAATGTGATGTTAGTTTAGGGATCTCTGGGTTGGAACTTCCTACTCCTATGACCAGGTCACATCGTGTTAGGCACAGCAACAAGATACGATGCAATGGCTCAGTCGGCACACCTTCTTTAGGGCACACGGCAAATGAGCGCGGACAATACGGCGCTGACAGAAGCCGGCGACAGTAGCACACTGTTGAAAATTGTGTGGCAAAATGTGCGTCGATCAAAGAGCGTAAGTTGTAGAATCTATTGCCTAATGGGCCAAAACCCTCTAACCCGAGCCCTCAGACCCCATACCTAACCCGAACCACTGAGACCCCATGCCCAACACTAACACTCAGAATCCAAAGCCTTAGCCCAAAGACCCCTAACCCTAAAACCCCTAAGTCCACCCTTAAGTCCTTATCTCAACTCCTGCGCGCAGATGTTGTGCACGCTATTGAGGGACTCTATTTTGTCTGTTGGCGCATGCGTCGTTGCGCATTTTGCATGCAACAATGGAATAGCATTATAGTGGAACATGATGTATATGTTAGGGGATCCTTTATGGGTACTCACCCAGTAGCCACCCAGGTGGAGCTTGTCCAGACTCAAAATAAAGATGGGTGGATGACTGACGCAGGATATGGGCATCATGAGTACTACCCGGGAAGCCTGCAACCACATTTTGTATGCGCATGTCTGCATCACAAACAACCTGTACATTGATGGAATGATAGTGTTTGCGATTTCTGAACAGCGCTTCTTGTTCTCTAGGAGGTATCAATGCTACATGTGTACAATGTATAGCACCGAGCACATTGGGGATACCTCCCATTCGAAAGAAATCTGCTTTCACCTTCAAGATCTCTTCCCCAGTGTGGGGAGAATTGATGTATCTGGCAGCTTTCGGAACGATAGCATGGAGGAATGTGCTCAGGCACCTTGAAAGGCTTGCCTGAGACATTCCTCCTACTATGCTAGCAGTGTTCTGAAAACTACCAGATGATAGGATGTGTATGGCGGCTAACATCCGTGTCATGCCTGGGATGGCTCTATTGGTCTGTGAGGAAGGCTCCATGTCCTCCCTCAGGACCGCATAGAGCTCCTCCAGGCTGGCACGGGTTAGCCTAAAACGCTCATACACTTCCACATCAGTTAACCCCTCTAATGTGACTCTCTCCCTGTACACCCTGGGTGCACGAAGCCTCCTGGCAGGCTCCTGGGCCTGCTCACCCCCCTGTGGGTCTGGCTGTGCAGGAGCCCCCACTTCATGTGCCACATCCTCTATTATCTTATTATTATTATCTTTATTTATATCGCGCCAACATATTCCGTAGCGCTGTACAGGGGGTTAGTACATGGCAAAAAACAAACTTAACACCTTAAAGAATGGAGGGCCCTGTTTTTGAGCATATAATCAAATGTACATAGTGCTTGTTTCCAAGACACGGACACACAATTAAAAAACTCGCAAACTTACAATCTAAGGGTTTAGGTGTGATACAAGAGGGTGACAAATACAAAATGGCAACGTGAATGCAATTTGTTTAGTCAATTGGAGGGGTCTGTGAGCTGTACTGTAGATTGTGGGTGGGAGTGTTATTAAGCTGTGGAGTGTGCAGTTGTAATTATAAAGGCTGAAGGTGATATGATTTTTTAAATAGGTGTGTTTTTAGTAATTTTTTAAAGGTTTTGAGACAGGAAGTTAATCTAATGGAGCGAGGCAAGGAGTTCCAAATAGTAGGGGCTGCACGAGAAAAGTCCTGAAGACGGGAGTGAGAGGTGGTGATGAGAGAGGAGGAAAGAAGAAGGTCGTTAGCAGAACGAAGGGGGCGGTTGGGAGAGTATTTTGAAACAAGAGCAGAGATATAAGGGGGTGCACTGTTGTTGAGGGCTTTATGCGTTAAGGTCATGATTTTAAATGTGATTCGGGAAGCTATGGGAAGCCAGTGGAGTGATTGACAGAGAGGAGCTGCAGACACTGAGCGTTTGGTATTGAAGATGAGTCTAGCGGAGGCGTTCATTATGGATTGGAGGGGAGACAGACGAGAGATGGGGAGGCCAGCAAGAAGGGAATTGCAGTAGTCGCGTCGAGATATGATGAGAGAGTGTATTAGAATTTTAGCTGTGTCTTGTGTAAGATAATGACGAATTTTGGAGATGTTTTTTAGGTGAAACTGACAAGATTTAGTTATCGATTGGATGTGAGGAATAAAAGAGAGGGCGGGATCCAGTAGAACCCCAAGACAACGGGCCTGGGAGGTTGGAGTGATGATGGTGTTGTCAACAGTGAGAGATATTTGAGGAGTGGAAGCTATAGTAGAGGGTGGAAAGATTAGGAGTTCAGTCTTAGACATGTTGAGTTTGAGTTGACGGGTAGACATCCAGGAGGATATGCTAGAGAGGCAGTTGGAAACTTGAGCTAAAAGAGAGGGGGATAGATCGGGTGCAGAGAGGTAGATTTGAGTATCATCTGCATAGAGATGATACTGAAATCCAAAGGATTTTATGAGGGTGCCAAGGGAGGAGGTGTAGATGGAGAAGAGGAGGGGGTCTAGGACAGAACCTTGGGGAACGCCAACAGACAGAGGGAGAGGTGAAGAAGAGGTGCCAGAGAAGGAGACACAAAATGTACGATCTTTTAGATAGGATGTGAACCATAAAAGAGCTGTCCCCTAGATGCCAAATGAACGGAGAGTTTGGATTAGAAGAGGGTGGTCAACTGTGTCGAAGGCAGCAGAGAGGTCCAGGAGAATTAGAATGGAGAAGTTACCCTTTGATTTGGCAGTTAGCAAGTCATTGGTGACTTTTGTGAGGGCTGTTTCTGTTGAGTGTTGGGCACGGAAACCAGATTGGAAGGGGTCAAGAAGGGAATTGGAAGAAATAAATTGAGTGAGGCGATTGTAAACAAGCCGCTCAAGCAGTTTAGAAGCCTGGGGAAGTAGTGAGATAGGGCGGTAGTTGGAGGCAGAAGCTGGGTCAGACGAGGGCTTCTTGAGAATGGGTGTAATTACGGCATGTTTTAAGGAGGATGGAAACCTGCCAGTGTTTAGGGAGAGGTTGAATAGATGTGTGAGAGCTGGGATAAGTGCGGTGGATAGGGGAGGAATTAGCTGTGAAGGAATAGGATCATGTGGACATGTGGTAAGGTGAGAGGTTGATAGTAAAGTAGATACTTCATCCTCGGTAACAGGGTCAAAGGAATCCATAGTGGGGGAGGGATTGGGGAAGGGTAAGGGTTGGGTGTTGTCAGCTTGTTGAAAGGATGGTGGGATAGGGCCAAGCTGGGAGGAGAGCTCATTTCGGATAGTTTCCATTTTAGTTTTAAAGTGGCTGGCAAAGTCATCTGCAGTTAGACAGGAAGGGGCAGGAGGTGGGGTGGGCAGAGGAGGGTGTTAAATGTAGCAAATAAACGTTTAGGGTTGGAGGACAGGTTTGATATTAGTGATGAGAAGTAGTGTTTGGCAAGATTGAGGGCAGACAAGTAGAAGCGCAAGGTACACTTGTAGTGGAGAAAGTCTGCTGAGGTTCGAGATTTCCTCCATAGTCGTTCTGCAGTGCGTGAGCATCTCTGTAGATAGCGTGTTTGTGTAGTGTGCCATGGTTGTGGGTGAGAGCGAGGGCGTTTGCTTGTGATTATGGGGGCAAGAGAGTCAAGGGTGGAAGTTAGAGTAGTGTTGTACTGTGAAGTGGCGATGTCAGGGCAGGTAAGGGTGGTGAGGGGGCTGAGAAGGGGTTTTAGTACATTTGACAATTGTTGTGGGTTGAGTGCTTGCAGGTTTCTGCGTGTTCTGATGGCAGGATTTGAAGAAGGGTGGGGTCTCTCATCTGGCCCCCCCATCAGCTGATCACCCACATCAAGGTCCTCCTCCCTGTCTGCAGGTGCCCTCATATCCCCCTGTCCCCGTGCCACTGGAGCTCTCTCCCCTAACTGACCCCCCACCATGACCCTAGGCATATCCTGTGATGAGCCACTTGCCTGGCTTGGTTCCAGACCACCATGGATTGCATCAGCACGCTCACCCACATTCACGCCTCAGCCACTCTTCAGTCGCACGCCTGACAGCCCGGTTTCCACTCTGCAACATTCGAAACAAATATCCATTCCTACGACGCTGCGCTCTACTCACATACATATACACCGCACTCAGGTTGCTGCTATCCATGATGGTTCAGACTTGCTAATCCATGGATGATGATGTGGTTATATAGCTTGCTAATTACCCCAGCTGTGATTATCCGGGTGGATTTCACAAATGGAAAAGCTCACTGGTGTATCTAAGCTTCATCATGTTATGAAGTTCCCTGATTATGGATTGGTTTAGCCATTTTCATTAGTAACCCCTAATATTCTGGCCCACATTTGAATTTGGGCCCATGCTACATGATCTATGTAAAGTGGCGTTGAAATATAGCCAATATTTGTGTTCAAAAAAGTAGATGTGATGAGAGAGATATAAATCAGATAATGTTGATATGTTTAAGGGACACATTCTAGCCTTTCTGAGTGCTAAAGGGTTAATATGGCCGCCATATTGAGGATGTACATGACAATAAAAATATATATTTTTTAACATATTTGATCATTGGGGATTGTTTTTCCAGTAATTTGAATGCCTTTTATTGCTTCATTTATACTTTTAGGGCCCTTTCAGCCCGGTTTCATTCCAATGCTGTAAGTGCATCATGTGGACTTCAACGGATGTGGCCGTAAATTTAACCTAGCCAGGCGCGAATCGCGGCCTTCAGAATGTAGGAAGGCCGTGACGTTTAGGCGCGCACGCAAGCTGGAAGGGGGACGGACTAGCTGAGCCCGGCACGAACCATCCAATAGCGGAATCACGCATCGCGCCACAGGTCTCACAGCCATTCACTTACGGGATAGACCATTTGATTGACAGTGGGAGTGAATAAATAGGAATGACACGCGCCCACGCCTCGACTGTGTTGAGATTTCAGACGAAGTAGCACGCGGTTCCCGGAGCTTGGTGGGTGAGAGGAGGTAAGTTGCTTTATTATCAAGGCGCGTTTTAAGTTCTTTTTACGGGAATACGTTACTACATTTACGGATTACGATGTAAAGAAGTACAATTGCGTTCTTTTTCTTGTTTGAGTTTGTGGGAGGTAAGTTGCATTGTACATGCTTTTCATCCTATCAAGCTGTATTTTATTTGGATGTTTTGCCAATTTCTATATTAACTGAATACACTGGCGAGAAGTACAATTGTGTTTTTTTCTTGTTTATAGGTTTCTGGAGTGTTTGAAATTTGTTTCCGGCACAAAGGAGTTTGGAGGGAGGTAAGTTGCATTGTACATGCTTTTCATCCTATCAAGCTGTATTTTATTTGGATGTTTTGCAAATTTCTATATTTACTGAATACACTGGCGAGAGGTACAATTGTGTTTTTTTTCTTGTTTATAGGTTTCTGGAGTGTTTGAGATTTGTTTCCGGCACAAAGGAGTTTGGAGGGAGGTAAGTTGCATTGTACATGCTTTGCATCCTATCTAGCTGTATTTTATTTGTATGTTTTGCCAATTTCTATATTTATTATTATTATTATTATTATTATCCTTTATTTATAACGCGCCAACATATTCCGCAGCGCAATACAGGGATTAGGTACAAGTATAAACAATACCCCACAATGAAAATAATGGAAGACCCTGTTATTGAGCTTTCAATCTGATATACACCGTGCTTCCCTAAAGCACCTCACAAGATTAAAACTCGCAAACGTACATTCTAAAGGGTATGGGTGAGGTACAGGAGAGTGAGAGATGCCTAGTGAATGAAGAGGCTAAAGATGATAGGCTTTTTTGAATAGATGTGTTTTTAAAGAGATTTTGAAGGATCTGAGGCAGGAAGATAGTCTGGTGGTGGGAGGTAAAGAGTTCCAAAGAATAGGTGCAGCACGTGAAAAGTCTTGAAGACGGGAATGAGAGGAGGTGATGAGAGAGGAGAAGAGAAGAAGGTCATTAGCAGAGCAAAGAGGGCGGGTGGGAGTGTATTTTGGGATGAGAGCAGAGAGGTAGGAGGGTGCACTATTGTGGAGGGGTTTATATGTTAGGGTCATGATTTTGAATTGTATTCTAGACGCTATGGGAAGCCAGTGGAGTGCCTGACAGAGTGGTGCTGCAGACACTGATCGTTTAGTATGGTAGATGAGTCTAGCGGATGCATTCAAAATGGATTGGAGTGGAGACAGACGGGTGATAGGAAGGCCAGCAAGAAGAGTGTTGCAGTAATCGAGGCGAGATATGATGAGAGCGTGAATAAGAATTTTAGTTGTGTCTTGTGTGAGGTAGTGGCGTATTTTGGATATGTTTTTTAGGTGAAAGTGACAAGATTTTGTGAGTGATTGGATGTGGGGAATGAAAGAGAGGGAAGGGTCCAGTAGGACCCCAAGACAGCGAGCCTGAGAGGTGGGAGTGATGATGGCATTGTCAACAGTGAGAGATATTTGCGGAGTGGAAGCTGTAGTAGAGGGTGGAAAGATAAGGAGCTCTGTCTTAGACATGTTGAGTTTGAGTTGACGGGCAGACATCCATGAGGATATGCTCGAGAGGCAATTGGCAACATGAGCTAGCAGAGAGGGGGGATAGTTCAGGTGCAGAGATGTAGATTTGGGTGTCATCAGCATATAGATGATACTGAAATCCAAAAGATTGTATAAGGGCACCAAGGGAGGATGTATAGATGGAGAAAAGGAGGGGGCCTAGGACTGAGCCTTGGGGTACACCGACAGTTAGAGGGCGAGGAGATGAAGAGGTGCCAGAGAAGGAGACACTAAATGTTCGATTTTCTAGATAAGATGTGAACCAAGAGAGAGCAGTGTCACGGATGCCAAGAGAGTGGAGAATTTGGATAAGAAGAGGATGATCAACTGTGTCAAAGGCAGCAGAGAGATCCAGGAGAATTAGGATAGAGAAATGACCCTTTGATTTGGCGTTGAGCAGGTCATTAGTAACTTTTGTGAGAGCTGTCTCTGTAGAGTGTTGGGGCCGGAAACCAGACTGGAAGGGATCAAGGAGGGAGTTGGAGGAAATGAATTGTGTAAGGCGAGTGTAGATGACACGCTCAAGTAGTTTAGAAGCCAAGGGAAGTAGAGAGTCAGGGCGGTAATTAGATGGAGAAGCTGGATCAGATGTGGGTTTCTTAAGAATGTGTGTAATTGTGGCTTGTTTCAAAGGTGATGGAAACTTGCCAGTGTCTAAGGAAAGGTTGAATAGATGTGTGGCCGCGTTGAGAGGACAGTTCATTATGAATATTTTCTATTTTACTTTCAAAGTATCTAGCAAAATCTTCAGCTGTAAGAGAGGAAGGGGCAGGAGGTGGGGGAGGTCAGAGGAGAGTGTTAAGAGTGGAGAACAAATGTTTGGGGTTGGAGGCCAAATTTGATATTAATGATGAGAAGTAGCTCTGTTTGGCAAGATTGAGGGCATAGTGATAGGAGCGTAGGATGAACTTGTAATGAAGGAAGTCTGATGAGGAGCGAGATTTCCTCCATAGTCGTTCAGCGCTACGGGAGCACTTCTGGATGTAGCGTGTTTGTGTAGTGTGCCATGGTTGTAGATGAGAGCGGGGGCGTCTGCCTGTGGTTATTGGGGCTAGAGAGTCCAGGGTGGAATTTAGAGTCAAATTGTATTGTGTGGTAGCAATATCAGGGCAAGTGAGGGTAGTGAGAGGACTGAGAAGGGGTTGCAGTAAATTGGAAAGGTGTTGTGAGTTAAGTGTCTGCAGGTTTCTGTGGGTTCTGGTAGTTGGGCGTGATAAAGGGTAGAGATTGGAAGGGGTAATGAGGCTGTAGGTTAGGAGATAGTGGTGAGAAAGAGGGAGTGGGGAGATTGTAAGATTGTAGATAGAGCAGTGATTAGAGAAAATTAGGTCCAGGGAGTGTCCATCCTGGTGGGTAGGGGATTCTATCCACTGTGAGAGGCCAAGGGAAGAGGTAAGTGCAAGTAGTTTTGTGGATGTGGGAGAAGTGGGAGTGTCAGTGGCAATGTTGAAATCACCAAGAATGAGTGAGTGTATGTTAGAGGAGAGAAAGTGAGGGAGCCAGGCGGCAAAATGATCCAGAAATTGAGAGGCTGGACAAGGCTGGCGATAGATGACAGCCACTTGCAGAGAGATGGGTGAAAAGAGACGGATAGTGTGAACTTCGAAGGTAGAGAACTGGAGAGAGGGAACTGGGAGAATGCAATTAAATGAGCAACGGGAGGAAAGTAATATGCCCACACCCCCACCTTGCTTATTCCCAGGTCTAGGTGTGTGACTGAAATGTAAGCCACCGTATGATTAGTGCAGCAGTGGAAACAGTACTGAATACACTGGCGAGAAATACAATTGTGTTTTTTTTGGGGTTGGCCTATAGGTTTGGAGAGTTTTTTGGTGTGGGGAGAGGAGTTTGGTGGAGGGAGGTAAGTTATTTTGTTTTTTATGTTTCGTATTATATCTGGATCTCTCTCTCTCTCTCTCTCTCTCTCTATATATATATATATATATATATATATATATATAGAGAGAGAGAGAGAGAGAGATAGAGAGATTGAGAGAGAGATTGAGAGAGTTTGATTTTGATTGAGTTTGATTTTGATTGAGACTGATTGAGATTTCTACACATATTTGCAATACACAAAGGTGTTCCAAACTGCTTCTTCAATGGGGCTTGACAAGAACTTATTTTCAGCTTAGCCCAGCAGGACCATGTAGTTTCTACTACCTCTGGTACAGAAGATGGCTTCAGGATAGGTACCACTCCTAGGAATATGTGCAGAGTATAATGCAGATAGGATATGAGTGGCCTCAGACATGGGCCACTTCCCACACATGATAGAAGCACACAGTAAATAGCAGCATGCCTTGTATATATGCAAACTTTAACTGACCCTTCCACATTGTTTAGGAAAGTATTGATCTAGCATGTTTCATCAGCGCCACTCAGGTCCAGAGTGAGAGGTGCTGTACACCCCTCCCACTGCTGTCACAGGCTCTGTCCACTTAAGGTTGATTACTGCAGTTAGTTATAACATTGATATCCAAGCAGAAATAGTGTTATAGGCGATCAGAATGGGGGACGAGGGGGGAGCAGGCAAACCCACTAAAACATTTCTTTATCTCTCTTTTTTTTCTTTTCAGGTGGTGATGGAGGGAGAGGAGCAGAGGGGAGAGGAGTGGCAGGGAGTCCCGGGGCGTGGAGGTGGGGAAGAGGAGGGGAGGAGTGAGGAGGAGGTAGTAGAGGAGGAGGGAGGAGAGGAGGGAGGAGAGAAGGAGGGAGGAGAGGAGGAGGAGGAAGGAGAGGAGGAGAGGAGGAGAAGGAGGGAAGGAGGGAGAGGAAGGAAGGAGGGAGGAGAGGAAGGAGGGAGGAGAGTAGAGGAAGGAGGGAGGAGAGGAAGGAGGGAGGAGAGTAGAGGAAGGAGGGAGGAGAGGAGGGAGGAGAGGAGGGAGAGGAGAGTAGGAGGAGGAGAGTGGAGAGGGTCCTCAACCCCAGTCTGGAGAGCAAGAGGCTGGCGGCAGGTCCAGGGCCCACAATTATAGCCGGGAGGAGAACATGGTCCTCTTGGAGGCCATCCGTGCCCGCCCCGTCATCACCTCGGGGGGTAGGGAAGTCAAGGCTGGGCCTAGGGCTAATGCTTGGCAGCAGGTGGTCGATCTGGTCAATGGTGTGGCGGGCCATGGACGGAGTCTGCGGTCAATTAAGCACCGTTTTGACGACATCAGGGCCGTGGTGAGGAAGAAGATGGCGCAGGAGGCCGAGGGGCGGAGGGTCAAGTACCTGGGACATGAGGTGATTGCAAGGGCCATGCTTGCACCCTCCGCCGCAGCTGGAGCTTCAGGCCCGGTGGAGCAGCAGGACCCAGCCTCCATGGCAGGTGAATATGACATACAGCAACATGCCACCACATGTGCATCACACACACTACACATGGACATGACACTGACATGTCAGCTCCATGAAATAACAAGGGATAAATGGATGCATCATTAAATTCATGAAGCTGACAAATCACTGTCATTCCTGGTCACCACAACAGTAATCAAGCAATAGAGCAGGTGTGTCCAAACTCGGTCCTGGTGGGCCACACACATGCCTGGATTTGATAACCCTGCTGCGCACAGGTGAGTCAATCGCTTCTTCAGTCATCCTGATTGACTCACCAGTGCACAGAAAGGATATCTTCCAATCCAGGAAAGAGTTTGGACACCCCTGTAATAGAGAGTCCATGTATTGGTGTGCCCGTTCAGCCTATGCAGTTACAGACAGCAGCCGTAATACAGATAGCGTTGTGAGTCGAGAACCATCAAGAACAGAAACCTAAGAATAGATAACAGCTAGTATAAGATAGCTAATCAGAGTTGCAAAGAGGAGAATCATCCATATTCAAGGCTAGATGTCAGATAATTAGAAATGAACACATATCAATGCGCTAATAAACATACTAATGACATGTACCTTTCTTCTCTATCTCTCAGCATCCAGGAGGAGCTCTGGGTCCTGTGACCAGGCAGAGGAGGCGGGGCCATCGGCCCCGTACCAGGATCTTCCAGCACAGGGGGAGGAGGAAGGAAGATCGGAGGGCCTGGGTCAGAGGATGGGCTGGTCATTGACCTTGGCAGCTCAACTGCCACAAGCACTGGGCCTATGCCCATCCTCCAAAGACTTGCTCTGGGGCCCTCCCACGCCCTTGGGACAGCACCTCCTTCCCCACACAGTGTGCTGGCCTGGTCACCCCCAGGCACATTGTCCCCCCAGGCTCCAGCTGTGGACCTCCCCACTACACCTCACCAGGCCCACCCAGCGGTGTCGTCGCCGCAGAGCCAGGCTGTGCTGGTGGAGATGCTGGCCGTCATGAAGGAGCAGCTGGCAAGCTCCCAGAGGATCGAGGCCAGCCAGCTCCGGAGGCCAGCATCTCTGGCCTCCGGTCGCATATGACCCACAGCCTGGCCAGGCTGTCCAGGGAGGTGAGGAGGCACCACATGACGACAGAACACCTTCAGGTCAGGCTGCTCAGACAGGCGATAGTCCCCAGCCCAACATCAACAGGGATCTCCCAATCCCCCAGTCAAGAGCAGCCTGGCGCCTCCTCTCCTCCCATGTGTCCGCCCAGACCACCGCTGCCTGGCACCGCCCGCCCCCCCCACCAGAGGGGAGAGGGAGGATGGGCACAGGTAATGTGGGTCCTGGGCGCAAGCGGAGGAGGACATAGGGCCTCATTCAATTGCAATGTGGCCAATTGCTAAGGGCTCAATTTTAGCACAGAGCATATTTTTTACAGATGTTTGTAGTTAGTGAACTTCTATCCAAAAGCAAAGTCTTCACTAACTACAAACGTCTGTAACTAAATATATGCTCTGTGCTTATATAGAGCCCTTTTCAATTGGCCAAATCGCAATTGAATGACGCCCATAGGGTCTGCAGACATGTTTTTGCCTTCTCAACAGCACTCCTCAGTGACCATCAATTGGTGACAGGTTAAACAGAACACAAAGGGCCTCATTAAAATGTGATTTGGTCAATTGAATAGGGCTGTATATAAGCACATAGGATATTTTTTTGACAGAAGTTTTTAGTTAGTGAAGACATGGCTTTTGCATAGAAGTTCCCTAACTAAAAACTTCTTTAAAAAAATATGCTGTGTGCTTATATAGAGCCCTATTCAATTTGTTACATAGCAATTTAATAAGGCTGTTAATTAGTAGTGTGACCAATAAATTGTCACTAAGGAGTGCTGTTGAGAAGAGATGCTGCAGGCCCTATGATGTTTTCAGGCCTTATTTCTTAGGTTTTGTCTTTTTTTGCTTCTTTCTTTTTGTTTTTTTTAGGTCCATGAAGGCATCTCCTGCATCTGCAAGCATTGTGGAGGAATTATGAGGTGTAAGGTTTTCCCAGTGCCTCGCAGGTAGACATGCCTTCAATGGCAGCCCCCTTAACATGTAGCTCCCACAAATCTTACAGCTATCATATAGCCAGATATCTCCGACATGATTGTTGTTAGCTTAAATGTAGACTAATACTGCTATGGCGGTGGACTTGCAAAGTCTCACAATGGCATGTTAATGACAGCCAGCAATAATAAATGCACTAGTGAAGCATGTGATCCTGACCTCAATAGCAGTCGGAGAACAGATCTTTGGGTCTGCTGTAAGTAACATTGAATCTGGCTGACCTTTGTGTCCTCTCCATAATAATGGCAATTTGCCCATATTTCTGATTATCCACAGACCTAGCTAAAGGTTAGCAATGCTTGCAGATGGGAATCAGGTGAGTTGGTAAATTGGTACAGTATTTAGAACTGTACTGTACATACATTGTGATTCTAATTTTTTTTTGGATCCTCCTCCGCATTTTTTAATTTGACCACTTATTTCAGATTTTTGTTTGGTCAACACACTGTATGTGTGAAACTGGATTGGATTACACAGTCCAAAGGTTGAATCATCTGTTTCATTGAGCAGATCTAGTTACAAGTTGTAAGTGCTATGCACATAAATGGTTTCTTCAGTTAAATGGAGAGATTTCTGGTTCCGGTTGCAGCATGTGACCCTGGTAGGTGCTATGCATCATGCTTATTCTAGACTATTAAATTGACCCCTGTAGGTTTCCCCTTTTTTCCAGCCTCTTGCTCTTCAAGGACCCCCCCACCACACCCATGATATTAATGCAGTTTTGACCACTGCTGATTGTGGTCTGTCTATCAAATAAAGCTTTGTTATACTGTTATGTGAATGCACAATCTTGACCACTGCTGATTGTGGTCTGTCTATCAAATAAAGCTTTGTTATACCATTATGTGAATGCACAATCTTGACCACTGGGGATTGTGGTCTGTGTAAAAAATAAAGCTTTGTTAGACCTTTCTGACTGCGTCCATGTGTTATGAATATGTTTGGTTCTGTGAAATCCACATGCATTACATTCGTGTGACATTCCTATAAATGTAAACTGATGAGCCATAGTTAACATGCAATAGATCAATACATATAAAACTGTTGGAGTCAGAATAGCTTTAGATATAATATGATCCCAAATATCATATCTACTACTAATATAGGGTTAATACCCATGACAAGTCTGATTAGCGATACTGTGGAGTAGGAACATTCCCCTGAGGGCCTACAATGAATAGGACAGGTGACACTGGAGTGGTTTTCCAGTTCCTTCTCTAGTTGATTGGGATTAGTCTGACCTCTCTGATAAGAAGTACCCCCCTACACTGGCCCTATGTAGTCTAGCTCACAGCTTCATTGAAGTACACAAACCCCTTCACCAACATCACTTAGCATATGTGTGAATACAGTTAGTTGCCCAATAATGAACATGCATTGGCTAAATATCCTTTGGTTATCATATGTTGTAATGGTCATGCACATGCCAATCTGACAAACCATGCTGCAACATGCATAATATGATTAAAGCCACACTACCCAATTCAATAGCAAGAGTAAAACATGAGTCAGGTCATATGAACCCTTTGCCACGCACAGAGCTCTATTGTGATCCCTTAAATCTCTATCCAATTGCATATACATCTCGCTCATCACATCTACATTTGGTAACACAATTATTTTGCAAATTACACCGCCACATGGCATATATCAAGTAGCAGGGAAACATTGTAATGTATGTTGTTCAGTTCTTCAGTTGTGTCTGACACTGTGACCCTATGAACTGCAGCACATTCAGCTAGGTCTCTGCCTGTGCTGTTATCCACGGTTTGCATGCTAAATATACTGGTGTGGTTTATCAGTTCCTTCTCAAGTGGATTGGACCTTGTCTGATCTCTCTGCTATGACGTGCCCACCTACAGTGGGCCTACATGTTATAGCTCACAGCTTCATTCACGTACACAAGCCCCTTCACACCACTTAGCAATGCTGAAGGGGACCAGGGGAACATACACCACACATATCTACTCTGACCCATCAGGAAAGGCCGCAAGCTCTGGGATCGACAGCAAACTCACCGCCATCAGGCATAATCTCTGCTACGCCCATCCTGGTGGGAGCCATGTGCCAGGTGTCTAGTTATTCCCATTTGGTGAACTTCCAAACTGTTCTGCTATTTATCAATTTACATGGGTGAGGGTTGCTAAGTGGTGGTGGTGAAGCAGCTTGTGTACCTAAATGAAGCTGTGAGCTACTGTAGGTGGGCAGGTCATAGCAGAGAGATCAGACAAATCCCAATCCACTAGAGGAGGAACTGACAACCCACTCCAATCTCTTTGGCCTTCAAACTTTGGAGAACAGCACAGGCAGAGACCTAGCTGAATGTGCTGCAGTCCATAGGGTCACAAAGAGTCGGACACAACTGAAGAACTTAACCACATATAATGAAATATTCCCCTGGTACTTGATATATGCCAAGTGGCGGTCTGATTTGGCCACTATTTGCATTCTCTAATGTAGATTTGATGAGCGAGAGGTGTATTCTATCGTTGATCAACTTTATAGCGTGCATCGAATGTGCGCTGTCATCTGCGCACCGACACATGCGCGCATCACCAACAGCAGGCCTGACAGGAAGCTAGCGGATCTAATGATTAGGATTAGGCTGTGGGGTGTAAGGGTTAGGATTAGGCTGCGGCTACAAGGGTTAGAAGGGTTTATGGCATTAGGTCATATCATTTGCTACCTTTCATCGACGCGCAGTAGTCAAAAACATTAGAACTGCGCAATGATGTGGGACTGCTCATGTCAGCTACATGTTGTCAAAACACATTTGCTGTGTGCGCCAATGTTGGGGTGACATATTCTATTATAGGGCTGTGTTAGAGGCTACAATGGAACCTGTATGTGTGTTGACCAATCAAACATATGAGGAATATTAAACTAATTTGAACAATTGTTAATTTGGAGGCTGTAATGCTTGGGCCTCCATTTTAGGGTTACAGGCTTAAACCATGCAGACTGCAAAAACCGTAACAAAATGGATACCTTCAACCTCCAAGCACGTACGGGCTTCAAGTACATGCGCCATTCAAGCCCGCACGGGCTTGAATAAGGAGCTACGGGCTTGATCATCGAAGTCCGTGGGACTTGTACGGATTTTAAAATCAAAGTACAATTTGGCGATGTGCAAGCTTGAGAATGTTTTGCTATTAATTCTCATGCCCCCCCATTATGTTCCCCATCATTTACAGTGCTTTGCAGTGCTGTATTGAATATATATTGGCTTCTAAAATGCTTTGTTTGCGGCCCTCCACCTCCGAACCCGTACAGGTTTTAACAAGGACGAGCCCGCGGGACTACGGGACGGAAAGTAAACCGTAAATGATATATCGGATTTGGGCTGATGTGCAAGCTTGAGAGGGTGTTGCTATTAATCCTCATGTCCCCCATTATGATGCCTAGCATTTACGGAGCTTTACAGCCATCTTGAATTTATATTTGCATTTACAGTTTTCTGACTTTGCAGCCGGAAAACAAGATTTACGGGCGCTGGAAAAACGCTTCCGGCCGTTTGCATGATATGTGGCCGGCCGTAAAGGGATATCCTTGCGGCGCCGTCTATTTGAATTGCAAGGTAAAGGTAGCTCTACACAAGGCCGTAAGACGGCCGCAAGGAATCGCAGCTTTGCAGCAGTTTTACGGCCGATAATAGAATGAGGGCCATGGTGTTTAAATTCCAAAAGCATACATAGTATCACAAGTGTTCTTTAAAATCACAGAAACACACCACAAGGAAGGCTTCATGAATAATTTATTTTCTTTTTAAGTATAAACTTTTCATTTCCTTAACCACATTCTGTACAATTGTATTTATGGCACTTGGCAGCAAAAATATTTGTTCTTCATTTTGCGTTTTAAGTGGGAAAATTAAAGAAAACAAAAACAAAATACTACATTTGAACAATAACCATTTCAGTGAGAAAACAGGTGACCAATAAAAAAAAAAACAGTAAACTGTACCTAGTTCCTGGTCCAGCTTCCTTAACATATTCCTGTCAAATGCCTAGATTAAAGTGGTTATCATGAATTCTCAATCCGTTCAGAAAAAACAAAATTGCAAAAAAGTAAATATAATTTAGACATGCTCCTGGAAATTAAATACAATCTTAGTAGTTAAACAACTGGATTTATACCCATTGATGAAAGTTATGAAATTTAAACTAGACATTGCTTTGGAAGCTACTGTCGTAAAAACATCTGTCCTGTATTGCCTGAAAAGAAACAAAAACAATAAAACTCACTAGTATAAGAAATATGTAACAAAATTCACAAAAATCATTTAATTGTTGCCTGAAGTATTATTCTTTGTTTCCATTTGCAGATAAAGGATTTGCATTTCTGTTACCAATTTCCTGAATTGCCCTTAATACAAATTTGCTTGTGTGTAGCCATGTGAATGACTTTAATAGTTATTACCTTCATAGTTGATACTCCAAAAAATTCACTAACAAAACTATCTAAATTGTTATAAAAATGTATATTCTTGCTTCAAAAAGATGTACTTTTTATTAATAATGGGTACTCTAATTAAAATGTGCAGCTTCCCTTCAATTTTCAGCAGTCCTTACCCACAAACAAATTTAAAATATTAAATACAAAAGAACCAAGATTTAACAAAACAATCTACAGTAGTTTATAAATGTATGTTGGTATGCAAGTAAAACAATGAAAATGTACTATAGTTGGTTGGTTAATTGTCTTGTGGAGCAACAAACATTCTTCATAAAACGTGACAATCACCTGAAATTCCAACTTTTTGTTCTTCAGTATATCTGAGGAAGAAACTACCAGAATTTAAAAAAAATTCAGAAAGTCAACAAAGAAGAGCTTTATGCTGCTGCACAAAAATGGTATTACAAGTAACCTAAATTTGGAAGCAAAGTTCTTTACAATGCCATTGCCAATCTAATGGACTTAGTTTAAAACTAATTCAAACCTTGTGACTGTTACCATATCTAGCTATTCACAATTTCAGTAAATTCAAATAACTTAACATGTAAGAATAAAACATTTTTCAAAGTGGAATTTAGCCCTTAGAAAAAACAGCATAGAAAAAATGTGACAAGACATAAAGAGAAAGGGAGTATAATGGTGGAGATCTGTCTAAATACAACCAGAGAAAATTACATTTTATTGAAGTTATTACTGAATTTTACTGATTAATCAAATATTAATGGAAAGTTGTTTTCAATATGTTCAGAGTAAACATGTTTTTTTTAAATAAGTTTGTGTATATTAGTGAGCCTTGTGCAAAGACTCACAGGCCCTCATTCAATTGCAATTTTGCCAATTCAATAGAGGTCTACATATGCACATCAAAGATTTTTTTTAAAGAAGTTTTTAGTTGGTAAACATCTATCCACAAACAAGGTTTTCACTAACTAAAAACTTATTTTTTTTAAAAAAAATGTTATCTGCTTATTTAGAGCACTATTGAATTGGCCAAATCGCAATTGAATGAGGGCCACAGAAAACTCTTTTATAGGCATTTCTGAATATTCGTGCGATTATATGGTTTCACAATCAAAATGCATTTTTAGTAATGAAATTAGTGCAAAAACCAATCAAACTCTTAATAAGCATTCTGTTCATGTGCTACTAAATCAGATCAAATTGTTGGAAATATTTATCAACATATTTAACCAAAAGGAATGTCCGATGACATGAACGGTTATACCTTGCAACTGGTGATATATGAATTGCACTTGTACAAAATAATTTAACTCCGTCAAATACTACTGTGGGTAGGTCCAATGGTAGAATGACAGAATAGCAGTTCTAGAGTTTGCCTTTGGAACAGTTTTGGTTCAAACATTTTCACTATGGAGCCAAATCACCAAGATATTTTCCAATGGAAAGGAAAACAGAAAACAGCCATTGTGGCCTCTGAAAAGCCAGTTACAGCCTCTGAGAAACTTAGGGATTTAGACTTCTAAGATTGATTGATTAAAGTGAGCACATAAATAATATAAATGTATCACTATGTCTTCAGATTATTTTGATAGCACTTGCAACTAAATGACATATTTAATACTGGGGAAAATGAATGGGATAAACTTGTAGCGTTAAATGTGAAGCTAGTACATAAACTTTTACTGTATTATCCATAGAGTCAATTTTAAAGTGGCAGAATGCAATTTCATAAAAAAATGTTCTCACAGAAAATCCATAAACAGTAAATCACAGGTGGATTTCATAATGTAGTGTGGTAATACAATGTACCATTTGGTTTATACAGGTTTCCAAGCTGCAAGCTATAAAGAGCATGCAAATGGTGGGAAGAAAAAAAAAACAAAAAAAAAAAAAAAACTGTATGTTGCTACAATTTTTAAACCGCTCATACAAAGTAACCTAAAGCAGCCATTTCAATTTCAGTCCCTTAGGCAATGTGATATTGTGTTATTTGCTCACAAATATGGTTTATAGCAGTTTTGAGAAGAACATTTGGGACTATTGCTACCCTGAAGGAAACCAAATTAAAAAGGCCAACTTTAAATAATGTCAACCACTAAGAACAAGAAAAAAATATTTAATTTCATATTTAAAATTTTTCAAACAGACATTTTCATCCTATAAAAACTCTTAACAAAAATCAAAGAAATTACTACTTTGTGTAGAAATGCCACATTATTTCCTGAGGGCATTAAAATTACCTTTGCAGAAAGCCATTTTTGTTGTGAAAAGGGGTTTATATTGTTTGAAAAAGTGTCCGAATGATTTTGTCACCAAGTGTTAACACAAAAATGATATTTTTCTTAAATATTTTTATATATTTATATATATATAAATATATCTATGTATATATATACAAGCGCGCACACAACGTAAAATGTATTCCTCTGTTTTCTCTATGAAATAGTCACGTTAGGTAAATACTCTGTATTTACAAAAAACTTAAAATTTAAAAGAATATTGAAGTTTTTAGAATACAAATTAAGTAATTTCCCGGAAGTCAATAATTATATGTGAAATAACCAATACGATATAGGTTTCAAGATCTGAAACAAATAGTCAGAAGAAAAAGAAGCAGAAATTTCATCAACCTCTAAAAGACTATTTACACTGCACACCCTTTCTGAAATTCCAGTCTGACTGCTTTTGCATTAATAAATAGTAGTTACCATGTAAGTCTTCTGATATACTCATTCTTTTGGAATTCAGTGTTAACCAGCTATAAATGTAATTTTCATAAATTTGGGGATTAAAAAGGCAATTTAGCTCTGGTAAGAAAAAGCTATGTATTATTGTAACAAGTCTAATAAAAGCAGTCACAGCCCTGAACCAACTTAAAAAATTAAACTGAAGAGTTTATATGTCACTACAGGTTAAACCACCTACAATACTCAATTATATATTGCCATTAGTTTATTCTGTTTTTTGAGGTGTGATTATAAAAAAAAAAAAGTTTTAGACCCGGTACCTTTTCAAAATTTATAAACACAGTGAAGATCATTACTGTACATGTACTCTGCAGCTACAGCTTAGCTGTAAATCCCCCACACAATGGTATGGACATTATCCCTCCTATTATCCCATTAAACTGTACATCAAGACACTACAAATTCAATGTCACCCACCCATTCCCTTACAAAAAAATAATACTCTAGAAGCAACCTACTGCAACTTTTAATTAAGACGAGTACATATATTTTAGACCAATTGCTTTAAAGCAAGAAGGCTGTATAAACCTTCTAGGAAAAAGTTTTTGATTTTTTTTTTTATAAAAGAGGTTAAGAAATATAAGACAATTTATACATTTAAAAACTTACAATAAATAAGAGATGCAGGCATTTTTTTCTGAATATTGATAATAGGTATTAGAATCCACATAACACCTTCATGATGTTCAAAAGTCATATGGTGAAACTCCTCAATGTCCCTCATATCATCCCGAGCTTTTAATATCCTCTTGATGCCAGCAGGTAAAGGAGGTTTATGTTTTCTTCTAACAAATACTGAGACTGGAGATGATTATCGGTGTCATTTAAACTTTTGAAATAAAATTGGGTTCAATGCGTTTAAAGCAATAATCAAAATCCAGAAAAGATTCAGGATAAAAAAAAAAAACTAACAAAAAAAAACAAAAAAACACAAGAACAAAAAGGTTAGACTCTCCCAAGATGAAATATTTGCCACTGCAAGAAATCAGCACAATATACTTCCATTTGTATCGAGTGACTTGGTGAAAAAATATTCCCAAGTCCTGAAGATAAAATAAGCATCCTTATTATTTGCGCTTTTCTTGCAGCTTTTCCCACGAAGATCACAGCATATTCATGATAAAGTTATACAACTGGTTAAGCACCACAAAGTGAACTGGCAAACATGAACGTCTGTCTTGCGTTGCAGGATCACAGGTTAACCAGGAGAGGGCGTTGTACTGTTCCAAAACAAACCTGAAAGTAAATATAGGTCTGTGTCAATTAATGTAAGATCTTACAAAGCTTGTTATGCTGACTCTCACATTTGCTAGTAAGGGTCTGTTGAATCAGGAGTATATGTGTATACACACACCATGTTTTTTTTTATATAAATATAAAGATTGATTTTAGGAACTTTTAGTAGTTTTCTCAGAGCCGTGGTATCCCCAGTAGTAAGAATTGGATGTGAGAGCTGGACTATAAAGAAGTATGAGAACCATAGTATTGATGCCTTTGAATGTTGGTGTTGGAGAAAACAGGATCTTCCTGCAGTCCAAGGGACTCTAAACAATCACTTCATACCATAGGAAATCAAGTCAAACTGTTCACTAGAAGGTATGATCATGTGGTTAAATATTTTGGCAATACCATGAGAAGACAGGATTCCCTAGAGAAGACACTGATGCTAGGAAAAATTGTAGGCACAAGGGGACGGAAGATGGAAATTATTAGATTAGGTCACTGAAGCAATTATCATGAGCTTGATGGAGCTCAGAGGGGAAGTAGCCGCCAGATATGCCTGGCATGCTGTGGGCTGTAGAGTCACAGAGAGTTGGACACGACTAAACCATAACGCCTATTTAATTTTGTTAAAAAAAAAAAAGGTGGTTTGTTACCTGAGAACATCTGACGTCTGATTTGAATCAAGTGGGTGGGAGTGTTTAATGTGGAGCAGCTCATCTGATTGCACTGAAGGCACATGAAGGTGCAAAGAGGCCTGGGATTAAATAAATAAAAAAAAATCATTTTTATGCATCATGTGGTGTATCCAAATAAAATAAATTCAGCCTTCGAAAACACAAATCCATGCAAAAGAAATGTAAAGACAATGGTGTACATTTTATATCTACGCAACTGTATAGCAACTAATACTACATGGACACTGCACTAATAAAAGATTAACACATCAAATTAATGGTACAATTTTAACTTTACTAAATAATTACATTACCACTATTGCCAAAAATACAAGCTTAAAAATAATTCTTAAGAGAATTTGAACTATTGAAATAATTTAGATAGTTTAACTTGTGTTTACACCACAAAACAAATAAAAAAAAAAAAAAAAAAAATATATATATATATATATATATATATATATATATATATAAATATATAAATATAAAATAAATATATATTTTCAGCTAATGTACAATAATAAGACTATCAAGGAGGTGAATTCTGTAAGATCTAAAGTATCAATAAGTCTATTAAAAATAATTGCTTCAATGTCATTCATGTTGACCATATGGATACTGTAATGTTCATTAATTATGGATATCCAAACTTTCCTGGATTAATAATAAAAATAAAAACTTTTGAAGGAATTGAAGGACTACTAAATATCTGAACATGCCAACTGTGGGATTAACCCTGCTGGAGTAAACATGGACACTCAAGATAACAAAAAGTATATAATTAAAAACAAATATTTGTCTATAGAACCAAATGATTTCCGAGCTTACCTTAAGGAACAGCGGGCACTGATTTTGTGCTTGTGGGCAGGCTGACCAGAACCAGTCTGGTAAAGGACCAGCTTTAGCAGTTGATATAAAGTAACCAAGTGCCAAAGGTTGTTGCAAGATGTTTGTTACTTCATCATGCGATTCAGTAGACAGTAGTCGATCTGTGCCTTGACCCTATCAGAGCAAAAAAAAATAAAAAAAATGAATTTTTAAGGGATTAAAAAATAAAAAAATAGGTGGAAATTTCCCAACATATGTCAAGTTCTTTTAAATACGCCTATGCACAAATGTTCATTACATAACAAAGTACTGCAACTTATGTTTTGCCATCTCACAAAGTCATGATCATTACATTCCAGCAGTGGGATAATTCTTACATATTTTTCCAAATATGAACAACTATTTCATAAAAAACATTTCATCAGAAGAAACAAACCAAAAAAGAAACTACAAAACGTAGAGGTTAACTGGTCTTTAAAACATAAATGTGCTTCCATCTTAGCAAACAGTCAGCTATAAAAATGTGATGTCTACAAATAACGTTATTGTTTTAATGTGAGCAGCTCCATCATACTTTGTAGGATTTTTGTTGTTGTTATTCTCATAAGGGAGTAAAAACAAGCAGAACACTAGAGAGAAATTCTCAATGTTACCTTGCCAGCATCGCCTCCGTGAGGATAATGTGATCCAGGTGAATGTCCTTGGGATCCAGTAGGTGATGCAGGGAGGATATTAATTATATCTGGATCCAAGTCGTCAGGAGTGTCTAATAAATCAAAAATGCCCATGCCATCTGCACCATCTTAAAATTAGAAACAAAGTGGGTTCATTATGAGAAAAAAAAATGACATGGTTATAAAATGTATACAGATATAGCTCATCACATTGTTAACCCAGATAACACAATATTGAAGAATGTTTTCATCTACAATAATATTTATATTTGGCTGCTTGAACTCCTCCTAAAACATGGGGGACAATTGATGGTCTTTATTAATGTGACTAGCGAATTGCCCGTCAAAAAATGACGGCAATGAAATTGTAAGGTAGCTAATGCTGTTTAGTGTGTAATAATGAAATATATAATACATTAATAAATAAATATACTTTACCTATTTTAAAGCATTGTGTGGAAGAGGTGTGAATGTGTTTTGATGTTGCTGCAGCATTAGTGGTGTGGATCTGCTGTGTAAGCGTGCTGAATGTGTGCAGTGTAACACTGTGCGTGCGCGAGCCCAAACCGTTAGCGTAGTCGTGTACTTCCGCATTGGCGTAAAATGGCGAGTAATGTGTGGTATACGTCTGTATCGGAACATCCGTAGGTGTTTTGTGGTGTTTTGCGAGTTTCTTGTGGTGTTTTGAGAGTTTAGAGTGCTGTAGCCTCGTTTTCGTTTTGTTCGGCGGCCATTTTTTCTCTCGCTTCAATTTTTTTTTAGTCTCTAAACTGTTTTATTTCGAGTAAAATCGAGGTGTACGTTGTATTTTTGAGGTGCTGGGTGCTCCCTCTTGGTGTAGGTAAGTTTTTTATGTATGTGCTGTGTGTATGTATTGTGTTTTACATTTTGTAATGTTCGCGAGTTGCGTCCGAGTGTTGCGAGGCCGTAATGTGTGTGAACGTGTGTCGTATGTTGTTTGCGAGTGTCGTAATGTGTGTGTCGTACTGTTTGGGTTGCGACGTGAAGTTTGCGAGGGTCGCAGTTGCTGGCATGGAGCGCCTTCGGCGCTCCATGCCAGCAACTGCGGTCCTCGCTTTGCTCCATGCCAGCAACTGAGACCCTCGGGCAGTGCCCTCGCTTCGCGAGGGTCCTCAGGTGCTGGCATGGAGCGCCTACGGCGCTCCATGCCAGCAACTGAGGCCCTCGCTTCGCGAGGGTCTTCAGTTGCTGGCAAGGAGCGCCTTCGGCGCTCCATGCCAGCAACTGAGACCCTCGGGCAGTGCCCTCGCTTCGCGAGGGCCGCAGCTCGCTGCGCGAGCCCGCAGCGTTAGCAACAACTCGTACGCTCACAACTATATATGTGATAACTTGGTTACATAATTTTAGCTTTGCTATCCTCATTACAATACCAGCAATTGTATTGCTTATAAGTATCTCCCCTACAATTGATTACATACCAGATACAATAAATAAAATTGTAAGGCAAGTAATGCTGATTGCCACACAAAGTAAGGCTTTTGGTTCTCTGAGAACCTTCATCGCGAGCCTCATGCTCATTGCGTGGCTCGAATGAGCGCCTGTGGCACTCATTGCAAAGCCTCTCCCCTCGTGTACTTTTGGTCATCTGAGCACCTTCAGCCTTTGGAGCCTCTCTCCTGCTTATTTTATTTACAATTTTTTTTTTTTGCTTAGCCGATTTTCAAGTGCCAAAAATGCTTAAATTCGACTTAAATTTGTGTGCAACCTCACTCCCAGACGTCCTGGCTGTCCCCCCGTGCTCTGTGTGAGGTTTTTAATGTTTTTTGTTATTTTGCTGTGTTTTTGTTGTTTTTCCATGTACGCATTGTGGCCGTTAACTTTGTAAAATGCGGACACTTGCTTTGCAAGGTCGCATTTGTGGCTCATTGCAGCTGACGTTTGAGCCTCCACCTCCGCAAATGCGGCACCCTTGTTGAATAAGCTTTTATTGCTCACACGTTTCCCAAACCTGACTTGTATTATATATTTATATGTTAAACAACTTAAACACAGTGATAATATGTTGAAAAGACTATCTGCTTTTTGTAAGGTCAGTGCAGTGTGAAAGTATACATTTTCTATTCTTTAGTACATTCACCATTATTAACACACTCACCATTGTTCGTATTGAATGCCAGATCTAAGTTTTCAGTGGTGTATGTAGCAGATGCTACTTGCACAGATGCAGATGTAGGGAACACCAGGATATGAGTACATGATGTGTCCTGTGGCGTATTTAGCTGAGACGTCTGCATTGTTAGTGTGGTGCTGCGCCCAAACACTGAACCTGTTGATACAGAATCTGTAAGAAAACAAAATTAATACATCATGAATGTTACTGGTAAAAAAAGGTTATGGAGCATGTACATCGCTAAAGCTAGTATTCATTTTACTTTAGAGGATAAACTTGCAAAGGTAATTAATTCAAAGAACAATAAATAGGATAAATGATTAGCCTGACAAGATTATATTGCTCCTTACAGAAGTGATGGAAAAAACATCCATAAAAAACCATGGTAAATGCAAAGTATGTATGGATGCAATGCAACTCACCAGGCATGATCACAAATGAACCCTGTGGCTCCATTGCAACCAAGCAAGCACTTAGTATGCTTGGAGAATCTGCAGCTGATATTCCACACATCCGACACATATCTTTCAGTCGCTTGCTGAGAGACTGAAGGTTACGGCGACTCAACAAACAACTCCAATCTGTGGTAAAAAGTAGAAGGGTTCTGAATTTACCAAAATATAAAATCCTGTAAAAATAGCAAATGTAAATCGAGCAGACCTACAGGAAGAAACGTTATTAAAACTAGAGATTCTTAAAGATAAAGAACATTATTTTGCTATGAGACTAAAAAAAAAGTTACATGAATATAAAATTTGGAGGGATTCTTACCTTTTAACTCTCCATGACCTATCCTTCCTAAGCGTCCAATGACAACTCTCCATGGCAGTGAACTCATCTGCACAAGACCTAGGCACCATTCCCAAAGTTTTTGCAGCCCCAAGCGGCGAGCAGACCCTTTTTTCCGTCTGGCTCTACAACAAAATAATTGTATAATAAAAACAATATATACATACTATTTAAAGTTAGAGGACAAAAAAAAGTATACCAAACTTAGAAGCCGAGAAATCATGCATGACTTGATTATTTTTGCAATAAAGATTTATGTTCACTTACCGATTTGGCACATCAATGTTAATGATGCATGTTTCTAAGAGCTCTCCATAGAGATCTGTACAAGAGGCCAAGAGCCATCTCTGGTCATGGGACAAGCAGTAACCCACAAAAAGAACATTGTATTTTTGACCAGCCTCTCCAAATGTTTCGCCAAGTTCAGTCTGCTTATCTTTCACTGGAGCCAGAATAAATGGTGGTGTGTATAGCCTAACACACTCAGGTCTCTAATTATGTAAAGGAAAAATAATAGTAGCTTAAAAAGGAAGAAAGATCTTTAAATAAAGCAATGTTAAAGTGCAAATGAAAAAAACAAAACTCTTATTTCTTGTAAGCATGAAACAAACAATATCTAAAAAATAAACACCTTTCAAACTGAAATATATAATACCTCACACATAGAATATGAAAATAATTGTTTAAGACTTGTAAACTGCTTTTTTATCACATAACTGCAGGTACATGGGTCTATGGGACAATTTATGTATTAAAATAATGTAAAAATTTAAAAAATGTTTCCTTGTTAAAAATACATATTTTATTGAACATTAAGAAAATCATTCAACATTACAACTATACTTAGTTGGTCATTTTCCACTTTACATTCAATACAATACATACTATCATTTAATATATCTAAATAATACAAATATATTTATATTGGCTCTCAAGGACTTACTTCTGGACTTCTTAAAGCATTTTCAATGGCTAAACCGGGTCCAAATCCAGTTAAAGTCTTTACGTTGGTAGAAACTGGAAGAGGTCTCCTGCACTGGGTAAACACTGAAAATGCCAATGACTTTAAATGCTGGGTATAAATTTGTCGATCCTCATGTCTGACTGGTTGCAAGAGATACTGACATGGGACAATCTAGGATGAGAAATACTGCAATGTTTATTTGTAAAATGTAACGTTTTTAAATTTAGCAAAGAATAAAAGATTTCCACACAAGTGATAATGATAACCAGCAAAAAACTTAAGACTACAAATAGTATCATATATGATTGAATATATTATAAAAAGGTTTATACAACAGTTTTGGTATTTTCAAATTCATTATTTAATATATAAAAAAGGTTAACAAAACTTAAATAATATATGTCATGCTGATGACACCATTAAAACCATGGCAAATTCTACAATGTATATATGGTTTAGGTTGGGGAAAAGTGTGCTCCTTGTTATGTACTTCAAAAAGGTCTTTAAAGGATCTACCTACCAAAGAAATATAGTATAGAGTATGGAGGCTTGTTAAGTATATGTTATTAATATCAGTGCATAGCCTGCATGTATTTGTATTAGATGTGTGAAAGAATTTAATCTACAAATCAACAGGTTTTAGAAGTTTAAAGTAAGACATGACTACATAAATCTCACCTGCACAGAAACTGTATTTCTGAGGTTTGGCGGGAGAATGTGCAACATTTCTAGAAAGCAACGGAGAAGTCCCAGTGTCCAGATGCTAGAAGAGTTTGATGCATCATCTTTACTCTCATAAGTAAAAGGATCAACTATATAGACCACAATAGCAGGTGGATATGTGATAGCATGAGAATCTCCATCTGTAGGAACACCTACTTTATCACGATCCATGGTGCTGAAAAATTGAGAAATAAAATGGTTTACAGAATGTATTCTACATTACTGTACATAAAGGCAGAAATAGGTACTGAGTTATTTTTTTTTAAATTCAACATTCTAAAAAATTACAATTTAAAAAAAAACAACGGTAAAATGATTTAGTTTGGATTGTACTTGTACTGTTTATATGAAGACAGGGAGCCAAACGTATTACATGCGAGTAGAAGTGCAATGTTTCAGTGAGTATCAAGACAACGGTAAAGCCTGTCTGTAGTTTCATATTCATAATGTTAACTCACACATATTCAAATCCACACATTGAGGTTACTTATAAACAATTTCTTCTGTCACAGGGTTAACAATTTTTATGATCAATGTATATTTAAAAAGAAATTTTAAACTAAAATGAGGATCTGGGAGTTATGCAGCTTCCTGGTGGATTCCATATACAAACCGAACTAGATCTTAACCAAATTTAGTTTTTATTTTCCATTGACTATACTTAAAAACATATTATGCAATGGTCACCATTTTTGCACTTTCCGCCCTTCTTTTAAGTACCATGGTAGATGGAATTAATCTATCATGCCTGCTAATGATAGATTATAAGGGACAAAAACGTACAATTATGGTATACCTTAAATCTATAGGAAATAAGTACCTTTCGAAATCAAATTATTTATATATATATATATATATATATATATATATATATATATATATATATAATTTTTTTTTATCACGTCTAGCCTTTGAAAAAGTTGTTTTACCAGTTAGGCGTGGGAGGCGTTTAAACAACAATGGGCACACAAAGATGACACTGTCTCTCCTAAAAATTCGTTATCGTATGGCCTTTTACTTGATGAAAGCTGCGAGGTCCCTGTTTACAAGGTAAACCCATTGGTACAGAATGCAGCTTATCTGCACTATAAACAGGATATAGACGACCTGTAGCTTGCATAAGAAATACACACACTTGGTCTAATTAGAATACATATTTATACTTATATTGTTATAATACATACAAATTTGCAGCATCGATTGTTGACATTTTAAATTTATTTGGTTTTAAAAATTCACCTTAAATGTCTTTAGCCTTACAACCACAAATAGCTGTCTGATGACTTTAACTATATATGAGGACAACCACTCTACATACTATGCATTATAAACGCCTGTGCAAAATGACTGAGCAGTTTAACATAATATATCAATGCTCTACATTGCACAAAATTAGTGCAGTTAGGACCAACTTATTTATATCTAGATCCTTAGGACCCTGAGACATCCATGGTCAGGACATATAGTGAGATCTGTTTCTTGCCACCAAAATAATATCAAATTATATCCAGTTCACTGGCACTTTAAGTAGCCTTTTACACACAATTGAAAGTAACAAAAAATAGGTGGCTCAGGTGTAGATGACAAGAAATGGGTCTAATGGGGTGCTACTGGGATAACAATAAGTTATAATAGATACAAAAAGAATGCAGAATATCCCTTACAGCAATAGAGAACACCCAAGGCCTATTTACAAAATAGAGATAGATTAATTATTTAAAACTTAACATTTAATAATGTATTTAAAAATATCAAGTTAAAATCTTGATAAAAGTACGTGACGTAAGATAGAAATGAAAGTGGAATAGACTCAATGTGCTTGCTATAGCACTTGGATAAATAATCCCAGGAAATCACTGTGCAATTAGCGATCCTATTGTAAAGTGATCCAATAATAAGGTGCTGTGTGCTTACAGAAAACGAATTAATTGATAATATATAAACCGTAAAGTGAATAGTGCATAGTGCAAGAACTAACCTTGTAGAATCACACAATAATAAATATAATAAATATTGAATATCAAATGTAGTTGATATATATGACCCACATAATACCCTAAAATAGGAATTAGAAAAATCACTATGAAAAGTGAATCAAAAGGTATATCCTGGGATACCCACAAAGGCTTGTGTTCATAATTTGGTTTGTCCTATTTAAAAAAAAAGGTATTGTAGTACATAACCACATATCAATTATAATTCACAATGTGGATACAAATATATATATATATATATATATATATATATATATATATATATATATATATATATATATATATATATATATATATATGTGTGGAATGATTTCCTACTAACACTGTTAGAATTTGTCCTAACAAGGAATTTCTTTCTTTTCAATGGAAAATGGTATCGGCAGGTTAGGGGCACAGCAATGGGAACAGCTTGTGCCCCTAACTATGCAAATTTGTTCCTTGGCTACTGGGAGGAAACTATTGTTTTCACAAAAAAATATGAGTCCTTCACAAAAGATATTCTTTTATGGCAAAGATTCATTGATGATATATTGATTATCTGGACTGGTTCTAAAAAAGATTTTGAAAAATTCATAATGGATCTAAATCAAAATAAGATGAATTTGAAATTTACCGATGTCACGAGTGAGCAATCATTGGAATTCTTAGATCTCCATATCAGTAAAGACAAAAAAAGGTGACCTACATACAAAGGTATTCAGAAAAAATACTGCAACAAACTCCCTATTAAGTTGGGACAGTGAGCACCCAACACCGCTCAAAAGAGGAATCCCTATAGGGCAATACATTCGCCTTAGAAGGAACTGCGATACCATAGAAGACTTTAAAGAACAAGCCAAAGAATTAAAACAACGATTCAGAAACCGAGGATACCCAAACAGAATTTTGAAACTGGCATATAAGAATGCCTTGAGAAAACAAAGATCAGACCTACTATATAATAATAAAGATAAAGAAACAGCAAAAGAACAAATAAGGTGTATATTAACCTATGGCTTGGACAGTGACGAAATACGCCTGATTCTAGACAAATATTGGCATCTCCTTAAAGATGACATATTGTTGACTGAAGTGATATCAGAAAAAGCCTCAGTGACATACAGACGAGGCAATAGTCTTCGGGATAAAATCACACACAGTTTCTTCTCCACCCAAAAACAGGGACAGAGTTGGCTGTCCGAAACAAAAGGCCTTTTCCAATGTGGCCGATGTAAAGCATGTAAACATATAAAAGTGGAAAAAGAGTTTGAACATCCCATCGAAAAAACAAAATATCCTGTCAAAAAGTTTTTCAATTGCGCCTCCACTGCGGTGGTATATGTAATTACCTGTGTATGTGGAAAGATCTACGTAGGAAAAACGGACAGACAGCTAAGGAGAAGAATCCTAGAGCATATGGGATCTATTAGGAATCACCTGGACACCCCGGTCTCCAGACATGTGAGACTGTATCATCATGAAAATCAGAATGTCTTGAAATTTCATATAATTGATAGTGTTACATCAGGAGTTAGAGGAGGTGATAAAAAGAAGAAGTTATTACAGCTAGAATGTAAGTGGATATATGTGTTAAAGGCTCTTAGCCCAAATGGATTGAATGAAGACTCCTCCTTCTCAGCCTTCTTATAAGAAAATAATATGGAGACCCTATTTAAACGAATGGAGAACAAGTAAGAATTTAATTGAATACAAACATCATTTTAAATGGTGTAACAGCTGGGAACTATATGATATATATATATGTATGTACATTTGGGCTGTTGCCATTTCTTACTGTTACCTTTATTAATACTGTAGACTTTCCCAAAACCCACAATTTAAAATGAGTGCTGTGGTGTTTGGGGTGTTACACTTGCCATGCAAAATAGTGAACACATGTCCATTCTTATGAATGATGAAGGTGACTAGCACTAAGTGTGGAACAGCGTTTTTCATATCTAACATATTAAAACGAAAGTATCAACGAAAGTCACCGGAAGTGACATTTTGCAAGGCACATTGAAAGTGAAACCGGAAGTGAGGGACCGGAAGTGACGTATCGCGAAAAAACCGGAAGTGTCAATTTCAGCGCGAATAGGTGGAGAAACAGCCTTATAAAAAGCCCTTGAAAGGGCAAAACAACATGGATACAGTCTGCCTTTGATAAAGTTGCTGTTAATAGCAACGAAACCGGTCAGGCCCCTAATTACAAGCTAGGAGACCAGAGGAAAGATTTAAACAGAGTAAGTAAGCAAGCTGCATCTATATCATTGTACTTGTTTGATATAGCTGTTCATGTTTATGCCTGTGTGTATACCTGTATGAATACCTGTATTCATATTTATAATTACATTTGTATATATATATATACACATTTTGAACCTCCCCCTTTTTTGTGCCACACAATGATATATGATATGATATGGTCCCCTCATTAGGGTAAACCCAGTGCTTGCAACATCTCACGCTGTAGTGAGAAGCATTGGGCAGATTTAGACCATTTATCATCACATTTATTATTTTTTGCTTTTCATCAAGTGGCAAGGGTTTTTGTACATTCTAAGCGGGCAATATTTTGCAGCGTTTGAGCATATACTCTGCTATATTTATCCAACATCCCTCTGGTTCTCCTATGCTGTTTTTGGTTTTAATATATATATTTTTTTTTAGACCCCTATACTCCCCCCCCTTTTTTTGACGATCCTATGATTTGCAATTTTTTGTTGTATATATGAGGATGGTCTTGTCTGAACATTTTCTAGCAGTGACCTTCACATTCCTTTTTTAGGAAAACACCACTTTAATTAATACACACACAGTGGAATACAATTACCCCCTTGTGGGGTCTATATCCAACACTATATGTTAACAACAATATCTATTATCACCACACCATTTAATTAATAATTTAATTTTCACTAGTATTTGTTTTGCACTCCATGGTATTGTTAGAGTATCATATGCTTCAATATTTAGAAGCCTTATAGTTTTAGAAGCTTCATAGGCTTACATTAGCCGATCACACATACGCTTTAACTACCTTATAGAGGTTACCACCAATAGTATTGGTTTTCTTTTTTGTTTACACATGTCAGGTTGTCACTCACTGTAAGCTAGACAGACATAGGAAAAAGAGTATAGAAGTGATCTTTCTCTAAAATATATTTTTACTGTTTTAGTTGCAAGCCATTTAAATGGCAGCATTCAATAAAATGTATTTTGTTTCTTTAGTTTAATATATTTCTTATAATATATATATATATATATATATATATATATATATATATATATATGTGTATGTGTGTGTAAATATATATATATATATATATATATATATATATTAATATATATATATATATATATATTAATATATATATATATATTATACATACATTTTACTTTTAGATGAAAAATAAAAACAAAGCATAACCCCCCCCCCCCCTACCTTTCAGTGACTTCTGTTGCCGCTGCAGACTGTTCACTAGATAGTCCAGTGGTTTGTTGTAATGTCTGCTGTTGTTGCCCTGCTTGACTATTCTGAACAGAATTAACCTGTGCTGAAATGGAGTTGGCGGTGCTGTTCATACTCCCATATGGAGGAAAAGAAGTAGCTTTATTTGCTGCCAAGCCACTATTCACATTTGTGGAAGTTAGAGCTGAAGTGCCTGTGGTTGCTGCAGAAGGCAGAGTGCTGTTTGGAGTAGCTGTAGTGGAGTTGTTTGCTGCAGCAGAGTTTGTAGAAGATGGAGTGCTAGGATTACCAGTGTTTGGTACTGAAAGTGGAGGGGTAGGAGAAGTCTGGTTTGCTGGAGGAGCTAGATTAGGCTGGCAGAGTAAAGAACTGTCCAGTGGTTGAGAAGCCAGGTATGGGCCTTTGAAGAAAGAAAAATAAAATATTTACAGTTAAAAATACACTTCCAAATCCAGGGTAACATAAAATTATCATATTGATACCACACATAAAAAACCTATGTAAAAAGTTGCCTTAAAACTATAAACATATAATAAAGGCTACATAAAACACCATAACAAAAATACAGGGAATCACTTACCTAGTTCATATCTGCAAACTTGTGCATATAACCGTAGTTTGGAAAATGCTTCATTGCTGCCATTTGTTGCCTGAGAAAACCAGTCTGCAACACATTTATCGGAAACTTTCTTCGCTGCTGTGCCCCCAACCCTCATGATGCCATCAGTAAGTTGTTTGGAGATCGGCCTATGTTGACCAAGTCTACAAGACTACACAGAAAAATAAACAAAGTAAAACACCCAAGCATGTTTAGGTCTGTATTTGTAGTTGATACTTTAACAAGAGGAATTTTAACACATAAAAATTAGTTTAAAAAAAGTATTTCAGTAATACAAGTGGCCTTTAATGTATGAACTAAGGCAGGCCTGTATTTGCAACCTTAAAGACTGCTGCCATCTCTTTTTGTGGGATTATCAGTAGGGGTAATCTTGGATATTTAAATCAACCGAAGATCTGCATTTTTAAAACATAAAATTATTTAACGGTCTTCTCAAAAAGGAAGTGCCGTTTTTTTTTTTTTTACTTACTTTAGTTTGCTAAAATTACCAGTTCCAGAACTTTGATACAAAATACTTAACACACTTTAACCAAAACTATCTTACATCTAGAGTTTAGCTGCATTGCCAAGTATATTTAGGAAAATATACGGAATGCTAATGACTGTTCTAGTACAACTACATAGCAAAAAATGTAAATACCGTATTTATCGGCGTATAACACGCACTTTTTCTCCCTGAAAAAAGGGGGCAAATGATAGGTGCGTGTTATATGCCGATATTCCCTCCCTCCTCCACCTAAACTAAACCCCCCTCCTCCTCCTCCTCAACCTAAACCCCCCTCCTCCTCCTCCTCAACCTAAACCCCCCCCTCCTCCTCCTCCTCAACCTAAACCCCCCTCCTCCTCCTCCTCAACCTAAACCCCCCTCCTCCTCCTCCTCAACCTAAACCCCCCTCCTCCTCCTCCTCAACCTAAACCCCCCTCCTCCTCCTCCTCAACCTAAACCCCCCTCCTCCTCCTCCTCAACCTAAACCCCCCTCCTCCTCCTCCTCAACCTAAACCCCCCTCCTCCTCCTCCTCAACCTAAACCCCCCTCCTCCTCCTCCTCAACCTAAACCCCCCTCCTCCTCCTCCTCAACCTAAACCCCCCTCCTCCTCCTCCTCAACCTAAACCCCCCTCCTCCTCCTCCTCAACCTAAACCCCCCTCCTCCTCCTCCTCAACCTAAACCCCCCTCCTCCTCCTCCTCAACCTAAACCCCCCTCCTCCTCCTCCTCAACCTAAACCCCCCTCCTCCTCCTCCTCAACCTAAACCCCCCTCCTCCTCCTCCTCAACCTAAACCCCCCTCCTCCTCCTCCTCAACCTAAACCCCCCTCCTCCTCCTCCTCAACCTAAACCCCCCTCCTCCTCAACCTAAACCCCCCTCCTCCTCCTCCTCAACCTAAACCCCCCTCCTCCTCCTCCTCAACCTAAACCCCCCTCCTCCTCCTCAACCTAAACCCCCCTCCTCCTCCTCAACCTAAACCCCCCTCCTCCTCCTCAACCTAAACCCCCCTCCTCCTCCTCAACCTAAACCCCCCTCCTCCTCCTCCTCCTCAACCTAAACCCCCCTCCTCCTCCTCCTCCTCAACCTAAACCCCCCTCCTCCTCCTCCTCCTCAACCTAAACCCCCCTCCTCCTCCTCTTCAACCTAAACCCCCCTCCTCCTCCTCCTCAACCTAAACCCCCCTCCTCCTCCTCCTCAACCTAAACCCCCCTCCTCCTCCTCCACCTAAACCCCCCTCCTCCTCCACCTAAACCCCCCTCCTCCTCCTCCTCAACCTAAACCCCCCTCCTCCTCCTCAACCTAAACCCCCCTCCTCCTCCTCAACCTAAACCCCCCTCCTCCTCCTCAACCTAAACACCCCTCCTCCTCCTCAACCTAAACCCCCCTCCTCCTCCTCAACCTAAACCCCCCTCCTCCTCCTCAACCTAAACCCCCCTTAATACCTCCCCCTCACTTACCTGCTTCTGCTCCGGCCTCCGCTCCTTGACTCCGACACCCGGTATATGCTAATGACGTGGCGCGCGTGTGACGTCACCGGGTCAAGGAGCGGATCGGAGGCCGGAGCAGAAGCAGGTAAGTGAGGGGGAGATATTAAGGGGGGTTAGAATGAGGAGTGGGGGGGGGGGGGGTTTTAGAATGAGGAATGAGGGGGTTGAGGAGGGGGATGGGGGGTGGAGGAAGGAGGATGGGGGGTTTGAGGAGGGGGTTGAGCAGGGAGGATAAGGAGGGAGGTTGAGGAGGGGGTTGAGGATGAGGTTGAGGATGAGGTTGAGGATTTTGCTTCAAAAGTTCTTTATTTGAATCCCCCCCCCCCCCCCCCCCGAAATTCCCTTCTTAAAATGCTGGTGCGTGTTCTATGCCGATAAATACGGCAAGTGTTGTTATATGCCAAGCGTTACAGTAACTTTATACTAAAGTCACCTTAAATAAGTATGGTTGTTGCAGAAATAATAGCCTTTATCCAGCTAATATACTAACTACTTCCAGTTTTGCAGTTTTACTTATTACTAACACAAAGAACAAAAAGATAATTTGCGGTAAAAGTCAAAATTATTCAATTAACATTCATTACATAGATTTTAACATGATGTATTTTCAGAAGCTTCTTCAAAACACCCTCGGATTCCTAGCAGATCAGAAACATCTTGCTTTTTAATTCATTAAAACAAATATTTGCAAAGCCATCTATATTCAAGACGATTTTCATTAAACATCATGCAAGAGCGTTTCATTCATTTGGTAATTAGAAATAAAATTAGTATTTGAGGTAACAAATTCACCATAGCTTTGGAAGCTTGAAGTTTATCTTCCGTTTGTTAGGGACTAGCAGGGCTACATCTGACCATCCCCTATTAGGTTCCCAGGGGGTGGGAGAGGATCTACCCATGGGGGCTCTTATAATTGTTTCTAACCATTCTATGTTTGATGCCAAGAAGCTTTTGACAGAGAGAAAATAAATATATCTGCTGAAGTCTAAACCGATTAAAAGTTCAAACTTGCATTTTAAATCTACCTTGAAATGTTTCTAAAAAAAAAAAAAATATATATATATATATATATATATATATATATATATATATTTTTTTTTTTTTTTGCTTAACAAACTAAACACAAATGTGGTGCTTTAAGCATTTTCCTGTCGCATTTAAAAAATATCATATGCCTCAAAATGTAGGATACATCAAAAACAGTAAGTGGATAAAGATATCCTAAACAAAAATAACTCTGAATGCTGCTGTGCTGTATACAGTTACTCACAAAATTGGTTGAATCTGCAAAACACGAGACTTATCCTTCACAACTAGAACTTTGAGGACAATCTTTCTATACAGTTTCACAGCTGTGTTAACGCTTAGAAGGTTGGGTAAAGCTTTTGTCCCAGTGATTAATTTAGCTCAGAGAGTTTAAGTTGTTTTAAGTGGTATTGTTTAATAATTCATGTATTTACACAACTGGAGCACATCTCAGAGAAGTATTCTTCCTATCTATCCTGAGGGCTTACACCAATTTTTACATTTTAATACATTACAAGTAAATAGAATTCTGACTAGTGTTCTTGTGTAAACATGTACCATTAAAGTATTTCGATACACATTAGAAGATATCTATATAAAAGTTTAATATTTGTTTCCAATACTAAAAAAACATTACCATACAGTGTTATAAGATAACAAATACAGAATAGTTTTTAACAGTTTAAACAACCCAGCAGGCAATGACCATTGTACTCTATAAAGGAAAGGTGTGCATGTATAGAATGCTTCAATACTACTGTAACAACCTCAGCAAAACCCTCCAAGCAATTAACTTAGTAACTTTGGGGCTTCATTATATTGCATTATCTGCAGAAAGCCACAATACCTCTTACCAGACACTTGTAGCAAAGATAAAGGTAATGAATTTTGTTCTAAACCCTATATAAAAATCAAAATGTTGGCTTGTGTCTTGTTCACAATAAGCTTTTCAGAGTCTAGAATATGGACCTATGGATCTCAACACTTATTCTATGCTCAGCATATACTAAATGCTTTAACAAGCAGTGTCATTCTTACCTCATACATTGCAGTCAGATCTCGAAAGAAACCTTTGGCTCCATTCAACAAAGCCTCATTCTCTGGGCACACGACTACATAAGCAATGTCTCGTTGAGACCCATAGGGTTCCAGCATCAGTCTTTCCCAGTAAGGCAAGGCAAATGGCGAAAGCACCAGGAAATCGTAGTCATATCCCACCAAAAATGTAGGAATTGGCAGCGGTTCTGGAGATTCATCAGTTCCTAAAAAGATAGAAATGGAACCAATTTAAGCCAAGACGGAGATAACCTGCTAGTGTGAAAGGCCCCCAAGAAATCCTAACCTATGATAGTACCATAACATACCTTAAAATGTGTTTTTTTTTTGTTTGTTTTTTAATAATCAAAGTACTAAAGAAAAATGTACTTTGTACTATCATTATTTTAATATTATATTCTAAAATTTAAGACCTTTAATAGTTTTGCAAAGTTAGTCCTAAAGCCGATGAAAAAATATGGAGTTTCATTAAAATGAAGTGTGTGTATAATTGCACCACTGTTGGCAAGACTAAATTCCTTCAGTTCACAGATTTATCACTTACAGCTTACAAAACGGTTTTCATTGTGAAATACAATGTATTCAGCTAACAATGTAGGATTTCTTAAAAATGAATGGTCAGATGTTTCAATCCAAGATTAAATAATAGTTTACCATAAGTTCCACGGCCAGCCATTTTATGGAACTGCTGCCATGTTAAGGGTCCCTGTACTCCCCAAGATCGGACAGTCCGTTTCTTCATAACAGCATCTTGCAAAACAGGTTGTAGTGATAGAAGCATCCGAAGGATATCCTGGGAACACTGCATACTAGAGTCAATAACTACAAAACAGGAGACCCAAAATTACATCCAACACTGGTGGAATGACCCCCAACAATTTGTTTTTCCCCTCTCTTTGAGAACATGAAAAATATGACTGTATATAAATTGTAATCACTTTTTCCTAAAGTGAATGAAAAACAAGATATTTAACATTATCTGAGCTGCCTTAATATTTAAGTGTGTGGCTGCTGAATTAGAATTACCTGCTTTGATGTGCAGACCAAAACAACATCCATTAATGTTATATGAAACCACAATAGCATAGAAAAAAAACATAATCAAAGCTGTATATATCCAGTATTCATTATTGTAGAAATATGGCTAGAATAAGGTATACACAGATTTTGAAGTGCTTTCAGATATCACAGATAGTGGTAATGCACGTTACATTTATTTCAGGTATCATTAAAGGGTATAATATATTGGGAAGGTTTTATAAACAAAAATAAACATCACTTGTTCCATTCCATAAAGAATTTATTACACTTTGCCAAGTTCAGACACTTTAGGGGATTGTTAATGCTGCCAAAGAAAATGGAATGCTCAACCAATTAATTGGTAAACATCATCTAGTATTAGTCATCAATCCAGGTGAATGGAAACACAGCAGCTCTCTTTACAGTTTGAAATACTAATATCCAGATTCATTGTAAGTAACTGTATTTGCAGCATTTTAGTAATATGCTTCATGACACACATTCTGTCATTGGCACGTACATTTAGTACTATAGAAATATTGTGGAAGCAGACCTTTCCAATAATCGTTTTGTAGATTTCAGCGAGTAAAAACAGAGCTTTTAAGCACTTGTTAATTATGTAACTGATATTTGGCAAGAAAACATAGGTTAATTTTATTTTAAAACTAAAAAACAGGGAACCCTCCATGTCCCTTTATTGTTTTACTGGAAACCACAAGTCAAAATAGGCAAGTTTGCAATTTATTGTTATTAGCAAAAAGGTACATTTTATGTTTCTACATCTCAAAACTTAGTGTGATAAATGCAAACTCTTTGCACATTGTCAAATAGTTACATTGTCATGGAGGTTGAAAAACAAAACCTATATAATATATATTTTTCAGATTGTAAGTGAGAATTTCCAAAGCATCTTTTAAAAGAGTGAAAACTAAGCTCAAAAGACAGCACCCTCCATTACTTGCAATGTGTCAATATTGTTTTGCTTTGAACAGAACCCATGTAGAGCGCTACAAACAAACAACCACAACAACAATATATACATATAAGCTTTCAAGAGATGCTCCTCGCTCTATCAACGAGAAGCAAAACGGATTAAGAATTAACATGACCATTGGAATATACAGAACAGGTGTACCAGTAGCTAACCTATATGGGACAGAAGACTGGCATCGCACTTTGTTGTTCAAGTGTGTGGATCTATATAGAAGGTCTGAGAAAACAGAAGAGGGAAAATCTGTTCTCCCTCTCTCTGTGACCACTGCCTTGCAAATCCATTAGGGCCGTAAATACTCACACATACTAGTTGAAAATCAAAAAAAAAAAAAACATGATAAAGAAATAGGCAGAATCGCAAAAAATAACTGATATTATGTACCAGAAAAACCAAGTCCACGTTAAGTTGTGTAATGATAAATAATTTGATTCCCAATGTAACAACCCATTTCACATAAAGTGCATTGTATTAGGTAAACTACATTAGAGTATGCGCTCTAGAAAAAAATATACAAAATAATAAATCATTTACAGAGCCGGATAGTAAGAGGTTTCTCTCAGCACACATCCAGAACCAGAAAAACAGCATATACTATTGCCAAACAATGGTATCCTGACCAACAACTACTTCACTTTCAACTAACATATTTACCTACAAATAATGGAGACTGCAATGAGTACCCCAAAGAAAAAAAAATGTCACCAACAAACACAAATTTATGACGACCTGGAACAGACCTGATACTATGTATATATATATTATGGAAATATTATAACACTTATGGGCAATGCAAAGCAAGATGTGTGCTTGTAAAGTGCTAAGTGTTATAAGTTGTACTTACAGTGGATATAAAAAGTCTACACACCCCTGTTAAAATGTCAGGTTTCTAAATGAGACAAAGATAAAGCATTTCAGAACTTTTTCCATCTTTAATGTGACCTATAAACTGTACAACTCAATTGTGAGGGCATTTCTTGTATTGTTTGTTAATGCCCATATGACTTTGGATGCACAGAAGATTACCATTCAATTTGTTTGGAAGGGCTTGAAAACTATGTAAGAAAACAGAGTCTGACTAGTAATTAAGCTAGTTTATTAGCAGAATATTTTTTTTTCTTTTCTGTAGGACTCTGGAGACATCCTGAAACTTGCGGAAGTTATGTGTAGGAGTCGGGCATTCACACTTATTGGCAGCAATAATTCAATTTCTTAATGTAAAAGCAATCCGTTTCTGTGAGGGTGGTGTCAATTTCAGACTGATCCAGTTATCTAAACAAAGCCTTCAGAGGTCTTCTCAAACCATTCCCCTCAACTGAAACACACACCCTCACAAGATAGCTTTCAGGAAGTGATGTAAAGAGAGGAAAAAAGGAATTGGCCTTAAAAAATTCAGATTTTCCCAAAAAATGTTTATGTTCATTGCTTACACAGCTGCTGTTTGTTGCATACTTCAAAGGCATAAAAAAAAAGGAAAAAAGCAAATCATATTTGTGATGATCTTTTAAGATGCCAAGACCTCCATTAAGCATCTTAAAATGATCAGTACCAATATAAGAGTTGCCCCCCCCCCCCCCATTTTCTTCACAAAACTTTTCTTGAACTAGTAGTCCTTTAAATAGAGAAGTATTTCTGTTCTAGATTCCCTTTGTACTACCAAAAAAACACTCCAGTGTCAGCTGTCTGCACAATAGGATTGAGTTTAATGATTTTAAGAACTAGTTATCAAGGATAATTCTTCAAAAGCATAGAACAGACTTTTCTTCAGTGGGCATTGAAAATGCGGTCTAGTTACATAAACCTGCAACCTTCTTAGTATTTTCTATACTGAACCACCCAAGTAACCCAAAATGCAGAACAAATTAAAATGGCAGTCGGGGGGGATCAGGTATTGTGGTAATCCTATATGGGTAGCTTATAAATTTGGTTGCTACAGTTACATGAAAAAGAAGAAAGGGACCAAGGACAAAAAACAAGCAAAAACACTTATTTGCATCATGATGTTTGCAGACCTTAGTTCTTCATATATATATATATATATATATATATATATACACACCAACATATATGGATTATGCTTTATAAATCAAGTTATCTTTTGTTTCACATATCTTAAATCATATTTTCACAAAACTAATCCTACAAAAATGGAAAACTACAATTAAATAGTAATTTAGTAAATTTATGTTTCTTTTACTCTGATTTATTATCTATTGGCATGACAGACAGTACTAAAGCATTACTGCTTTTTACTTACCATTTCTTTTTGACCACAGGTGTAAGCATGTACTTTTCACAAGTGCTTCATCAACTTTGCCCCCAGACATATTATCCATAAATTGGCGCCCATGTTCCAATGCTAGATAGCAATCATTGCAGCAGTCCTGCTCTTCCACACGTGCTGAATAACTCACTGTGCTAGTTTTAACTACTGGCTCTTGATCAGCAGCTCCAAATGGAGAGAACAAATTAGTGCATTGATCATGAAGCAGAAGAATCAGGTCATCAGGCATTTTATCGGTCTCTTTAAGAACTCCATGATCACTACTAGCAGCTCGAAGAGCTTCAAATCGCTTTTCAATCTCCTTACCACAGTCTGTGTACCGTCCAATGATATCCAATTCATCTTCTAAGAACAAGCCAGAATTGTTGCCAAACTTGCGATTCATCACAGCACTAAAGCCACACGTGCATCTGTATTGCACTTCTTGTGTAGGATCAGGGATATAGACACCAACATCTGCTCCTTTGATGTTCATATTACAGACACAAATGCAACAGCTGTCAAAATTGCAATCCTTAAAAAGATTAATTACAGACTCTGAGAGAATAAGGTTGACATAGAGGCTGTGAGCTTCAGGAATTGATGGAACAGTTGCTGGCTCCACAGAGTTGAGAGGCCTGCATGTTGATGGTGTGGATGCTGGAGAATATAAATCTGAGTTCTCGTATTTCACAGATCCCTGGACGCTGGCTGGACCTCCACCTCCTCTTGGGGTACGAGGTGTTCTTGGTGTTCGTGGAGTGGGAGCAGAAAAACGAGGTGTGGCAGGGGAAGGAAGAATGCCTGCTCCACTGTTACTAGGTGGAGCACTATTAGACATTCCAAAAGGGGTATGTGTTTGAGGTGTATATGTTTGAACATACTCTTGATCCATTGCACTTCCAACACTGGAGATATTCCTATAAAAAAAAAAAAAAAAAAAAAAATTATATATATATATATATATATATAAAGGATATCAATTCTAATTTATCTATATAAAAATCGACAATTAACTAGTACACACTAAGCTCTATTCTAAAGACAATACAAAAAGATGAATAACACACAAAAGAGATCATATAGGATTGTCTTGGAACCATTTCTAAAACTATTTATGAAGTATAACGCAATAAAGTTATTATGTACATGGGAAGAATTTTTTTTTTATTTTCAGCATTTGACAGGGCCTGTTTGGAAGGCTTGAGTAAGTGAATACAGAGCTTTTAAGCACAAGTTAATAAAATTATGTTTGGATAAGGAAACACACACTTCGGTTATTTTATTCTAATATTAAAAGCAGGGAAACTTACATATACCTTTAGAACGTTTTCATTCAAAATAACGCTGGTTAAGTTTAAAGCATGCTCTTTAAATGCATGATGAAGAGAAAAAAAATTGAGTTTCATGACCCTTTAATAAAGTAAATGTTTGTGTGAATGGGGTATGTAGCACAACAAAAACCAGCAAACAAGATTTCCTGGAATTAAAGAAGATATGCATTTTTATACTACAAAAATAAACACGTAAAAAGGAACCGTCATCCCAAAATAAATAAATATATATATATATATATATATATATATATATATATATATATATATATATATATATATATATATATATATATTATTTTAAAGGGCATGGGACATTTTTTAATTTAAAAAAAGGAATGTAATACACACACACACACACTTTTGTGTAGTTTATTGTATGAAGTGCTTAAAATATCTGCTTTTTTTCTGCCTAAAATCTTACAACTAGTTCCCAACTGGTTTTCCCATCTGCAGCTCAAGAAGACAGTGCATTTCTAAATTCATGGGTTACACTGTCTCATAGCAATCAATCAGTGCAAACATTCTGCAACATGCAGCTTGAAATGGGCCACTGACCGGGTAATTTAAAACATTACACCTCACAGTCTCTGCCTTTTGTAGCTCAAGCAGCTCATGGAAAGAGACACAACAGGCAACAAATTGTATTATTATAGGTTTAAAATTTAAAATAAAATACTGAGCGTTTAAGCACTTCTTAATAAAAGAAAGTACACAAGGTGAAGAGATACATAGGTACAGTATATTCCTAATGAAAATCAGGAAATCTTCCAACTCCCTTTAAGGACCATCAAAGTGTTAGGCATTTTGTCTAAAGTAAATAATTCCCGAGATACTCAAAATGGTTTGTGTTGCATTATTGTGCCATGTCCTCTGAATTCTCATTAGCTGTTTTGATGTGCTAATCAGTAACCGTCTGCGTTTCTGTTTGGCCAAATTAATGTGTCCCAATACTATGTAGTTGGTTTCCCTCACGCACAGTAATCAAGCAAGCAGAGCTACAACAATGCATTAACATGAAGCAGCTACAAAAACCATTAATAACGGAGGGATGGTTTACTGCAGGAAAATGGCTTCTTCAAAGAACAGCTAGCTTTCAACGCTCTTAAAAATGAAACTAACTTTGTGTTGGGGTGACAGGGTCCCTTTAAGGCATAATCAAAAAGGAATTCATCCTGTGGCTTGTTTGGTGAGAGATTTTATATCGCTACATTGCAAAGATAAAATATCTGATTTAGTTAAGTTTCTAATTTTATGCACCTGAACACCATCTAAAAGAAACTTACCCATCCTTGATAAATGGCATAGTAGGAACAGGTGGAAGCAATTCAAGCTTTCCCACAGTCCAACTTGGACGATATACACAGTCGTCTGGTATCTTGATGGAGGCCAAACAATGGCTGGGAAGGGTTTTGAGAGGTGCAAACATGGAGCAGCCCACTAGCATTTGACATGTTTCTTGTTTGTACACATAGGAAAAGTCCTGTTGCAAAAAAAAATAATAAAATAAAAACACATCAAGTAAGTACATGAACTCTGGCTTTTGCATTTAACTAGGCTCAGGCAAATATTTCCATGCATCCAGACCTGAGGTCTTTGAAAACATTTGAATATACCTGCTGTATAGCATTCATACAATAACACTGACTAATTAATACTTTAAAACTGCATTATGCTTATAACAAAAATCTGTTTCCTTATCAAGCAAAGCAGATTAAAGTCTGGTCAGAAATAATAATATTTCATAAGTGTGTACGGACAAGGAGATTATGCTCATTTACATTGAAGTCACCAACTTATTCCATAATGCATGGGAATACACACACACACACACAAAAAAAAAAGGGAAATTTAAACCAGCAAAACTGCTCTGCACCATCAGGCTAATTTTGAAAATCATGTGGAAAAGGGGTTTAATTTTAAAACTGGTTTAAGAAATGGCAAAGATATTGAACAGCACTCCCACTAGACACTGCATGAATTAGAGGGAGCCATGGTCAAGAACACAGATTATTTGTTCACCGCATTTCTATCCTACTACTTTATCATGCAGGAAGATGACGAAGTGATACAAGTAACAAAATCTCAGAGGGTGCAAGTTTACAACTTCTACCCCCTTAATTTGAATACAAATATGAATGTCAAATATGTTAAAATTGTTACAAATACCCATAACAGTCACCATATCAGTTTCTATTTGATTCTGTAACCTAAATAATAAACAAATGAACTGGTCTTATTTGAACTCACAACCTTCCACTACAAAGTTAGTTACATTAACCAATGAACAATCTCTTTAAATAAAAAGTCCTCACTAAGCCTGCAGAGTTAATTCAGTGACGCATACAAGCACTCAAGCTACAAGTGCTCAATTGAAAGCACTCTGACAGAGTGTACATCTGGAGACTTCAGTGATGCTTTAATTGTAGTCAAATATTTCAAGTCAGGCAACGTGCTTGCATACAATACACATGTACAGTGTTTACCTTTATCTCAGAAGGTTTTGGACTGCAGAATCCCTCTTCAACTTCTATTTTAAAAGGAACACCTATGCATAAACTATTCCCTTCAAGAAGAGTTCCTCCTGGGGTAGTGTCTACATTGCCATAATCTTTGCTGTTCATATTCATGGGAGAAAATCCCACACAATGTTGTTCCAATGATGGAGGTGTAGGATACATTTTATGAAGGTCTGCTGAACCTATAGAATATTTGGAAAATATCTCATTAATTTTCAGAGAAAAACAAACAGGCAAAAACACATTTCAACAACTATAGGCTACTCTATATGCGATCCAATAAGTATGTGCCTTTTAATAAAAAACTATAAAATCAGTGTTACAGAAGAAAAAAAAAAAAAAAAGATAAAGAAAAATAAAAATTAGTTTTGTAGGTTTAGTTTTGAAATATAAGAGTTTATAATAACAGTAAAATTGTGTGGCCGTGATTTTTTAAAATATCAGTCATCACTTCCTACATTGTGCAATTAATTAATTTGTTTAGTTATCCAAGCTTTGCATATACAAAGCATGCATTAAGAACACCCTCTCTTTCATATTAAATTTACAAAGTGTTTATTTGCATATGCAATAACCCCTTCATTAACACATGCTTAAAAACGAGCCCAGCATCTTAAATACACAGTGTCTGTATTGTAATAGACGTACTAGCCAATCACAGACTGGCTCAACAGTATGTTGTTGAAATGTGATTGAGACACAAATCTGATTAGCTGGTACATCGAGTTCCATAGAAACATTGCATGAGCTAGAGGAGCAGACTTTTGCAGATTTGGAAGCTTGGCATAAACTGCATTTAATCATTTGTTAATAAAATATATAAAAAATAGCTTCCACATAACATTAAATAAAGACCCAGTATAACCCACAACATTCATTAAAGGGACACAACTTTGGTGTAAATTAACAGTCAGCACAATTTACAGTTCATTAAAATATGTGGAAAGACCTGTTATTTATTTCTACCACTCATTGTCCTGTGCACTAATGAAAGGAAGTGAAAGGTTTGACCCGAGATAACATTGAGTGGGATGTCTAGGTAAGGTTTCAAAAAGGTTATTGCACCTGACATTTTTCACTTCATTTCTGTATTGGTCAGAAGAAAGAGTGGTGGGAAGGGGTACTGCAATGGTCATTATTGGGGTAAACTGTTCCTAAACTATATTTTCAAACTAAAGTTTTTATATTCTGCTATTCACCAATGCATTTTTATGTTAATTTATGTTGAAATAAAAAAAAAAAATAGGTTAAACATGAAAATCACTTACACTGGTGCTTTAAAATGGATTAACACAGTTACTGATCAGACCACATTAAACAATTGTACTAAAATACAATGCAGGATAGATTAGATAGGTAGTTCTGTCATCCTATGCACATGCATCAGATTTGTGATTCAAGTTAATAAAAACAAACATGCACACTTCTACACAACTTTATCTGAATCGGAGCCATTTGAGGACCTTCACAGGTCATGAATGTTGAGACTGTACTCAAACAGTGCTGTGTAAATGTACACACATTTTATTCTGGCCAATACATTTTACTGGTCTTCCTATGTAGGACAAAGGGAGAAAGATATACAGCAAAGTGATACTATGGGTCTCATGACAGTTTTGAAGATATCAGTACTATCTGACAGCGATGTTAGTCACAGCCAGCCCCATAGACTCCAATGTATCATGCAGTAACCAGTCTATTGGTAAACACCCCTATTAAGTAGGCAGGATACTAGATGGCTAAAAAGGAGCAACAAAAACCCATATATACAAAAAAAAAAAAAAAAAAGGGTGAAAAGGTATTTAAAAAAACACACATCTTTACTTTATTTTCACTGCTCCATCTGTATTGAATGAGCAGTTTGGATGACTTCAGTTGCCCTTTTAGCTTTTGTCCACAAAAATAAATGTATTCAAAATAAACACAAAATCTTAATATAAAAACAGCTCACAATTCATTTGTTATTTATTTGTTTTCTGTATTGAAAAATCAGTTTTATTAAAAGAAAATGACTAATACAACATAGAGAGCAAAATAAATTATATATGGTAAAAGTTTAAATAAAAACATTTAAAAAAAGATATACACATATACAGTGGATATAAAAAGTCTACACACCCCTGTTAAAATGTCAGGTTTCTGTGCTGTAAAAAAATGAGACAAAGATAAATCATTTCAGAACTTTTTCCACCTTTAATGTGACCTATAAACTGTACAACTCAATTGAAAAACAAACTGAAATCTTTTAGGTGGAGGGAAGAAAAAATATAAAAATAAAATATGGTTGCATAAGTATGCACACCCTTAAACTAATACTTTGTTGAAGCACCTTTTGATTTTAATACAGCACTCAGTCTTTTTTGGTATCAGCATGGCACATTTTGACTTGGCAAGATTTGCCCACTCTTCTTTGCAAAAACACTCCAAATCTGTCAGATTGCGAGGGCATCTCCTGTGCACAGCCCTCTTCAGATCACCCCACAGATTTTCATTCGGATTCAGGTCTGGGCTCTGGCTGGGCCCTTCCAAACATTTAATCTGCTTCTGGTGAAGCCATTCCTTTGTTGATTTGGATGTATGCTTTGGGTCGTTGTCATTCTGAAAGATGAAGTTCCTCTTCATGTTCAGCTTTCTAGCAGAAGCCTGAAGGTTTTGTGACTGGTATTTGGAACTGTTCATAATTCCCTCTATCTTCACTAAGGCCCCAGTTCCAGCTGAAGAAAAACAGCCCCAAAGCATGATGCTGCCACCACCATGCTTCACTGTGGGTATGGTGTTCTTTTGGTGATGTGCAGTGTTGTTTTTGCGCCAAACATATCTTTTGGAATTATGGCCAAAAAGTTCAACCTTGGTTTCATCAGACCATAACACCTTTTCCCACATGCTTTTGGGAGACTTCAGATGTGTTTTTGCAAAATGTAGCCTGTCTTGGATGCTTTCGTCTTGCTACTCTACCCCATAGCCCAGACATATGAAGAATACGGGAGATTGTTGTCACATGTACCACACAGCCAGTACTTGCCAGATATTCCTGCAGCTCCTTTAATGTTGCTGTAGGTCTCTTGGTAGCCTCCCAGACCAGTTTTCTTCTTGTCTTTTCATCAATTTTGGAGGGAGCTCCAGTTCTTGGTAATGTCACTGTTGTGCCATATTTTCTCAACTTGATGACTGTCTTCACTGTGTTCCATGGTATATCTAATGCCTTGGAAATTAATTTTGTACCCTTCTCCTGACTGATACCTTTTAACAATGAGATCCCTCTGATGCTTTGGAAGCTCTCTGTGGACCATGGCTTTTGCTGTGGGATGTGACTAAGAACATTTCAGAAAAGACCAACTAGAGCAGCTGAACTTTATTTGGGGTTAATTAGAGGCACTTTAAATAATGACAGGTGTATGCGGACTTCTATTTAAACACAATTTGGAATGTGATTGCTTAATTCTGAACACAGCTTCATCCCCAGTTATAATGGGGTGTGCAGACTTATGCAACCACATTATTTTTATTTTTCTTCCCTCCACCTAAAAGATTTCAGTTTGTTTTTCAATTGAGTTATACAGTTTATAGGTCACATTAAAGGTGGAAAAAGTTCTGAAATGATTTATCTTTGTCTCATTTTTTTACAGCACAGAAACCTGATATTTTAACAGGGGCTTGTAGACTTTTTATATCCACTGTATACACAGGCTAAAATGTAAATAAAGACACACCCAAACACACACACACACACACACACAGGTTTTTGTATGGACAGAATTTTTATTCCAGTTTGGGATCCAAGTTTTAAAAACTCTTGAGGACTCAACATTGCTGGGGAGAGGGGAATCCTCAATAGATCACTGTGGCTAACAGTATTTCAAAGCCACCTTTCCAATGCTAAATTATATTTGTTTAAATAATTTCAATTTTAAAGTTTTTTTCCCAAGACTAATACAATTATGATTTGTCGAAAATATTAATGGTATGTCATACATAGTCCAACAATGTTACATTAAACATGATCTGAACAAGGTCATAAAAAGAAGCAATTAAAAAGGGATATTACTTATGCAGGACAGAGGATCTAGGTTCCCGGGCTTTGACTCTCTGTTATTGGATTTGTCATCGGCATTAAGCATTCGCTTAGATCCAGGCTGTAAATAAGAAGAAAGCAGCAGATTAAGTAATTTGTCATTGTAAATGTTGTGAATACGGGTCACCAAATAGATTTAAAAAAAAGATTGGAAGTACTGGGCCACATGCAAATAAAAATGCTTGTTTTGTGAATTAAAAAAGAAAGGAAAAAAAAAAAAAAAAAACTTACAGCAAGTTCATCTTCATCAGAATTGAAGAGGTTATCGAGGTCTGTGTAAGAAACAACAAGGTCGTTTTCATGAAAGAGACTGGTTGAGGCAGTACGGGCGTGAGCGGCTGATCGTTGGGGATCTGCAATGAACAGTTGTACTATTACTTTATCTTCATGCTATGCATCATGTAATTACCAGTTTTATAATATGGGGCCTAGGAACTGGATATGAAGTTTGCAAGAATATTTTAAATAGTGACATCTTCAATATATATTTTTCAGCCAGTATTGCGATCTTTGCATAAAAAGCATGTGATTAATGAACCATCTTTCACGGGCTTCTTATAATTAATGCACCCTATATTAATTTTTCAACAACCCTTCAGATCAAATACACATCTATACATGAGTTTTGATTTCAAGGGTGTGAAATCAAAACTCATGTATAGTTGTGTATTTGAACTGAAGGGTTGAAAAGATATATTAAGAACTGCAAAGTGTGGATGGGAGCCATATTGATGAGAGACAAATGAACAGACAAGCTCAACTGAGGAAGTCTATTAACATCGCAAAATATGTTGCATCATAATGCAATTTTGAAATCTCAGCACCCCACATTCACCACTGCCATTGTCTGAATTATTCGCCAGTTCCCTTTTTCATATTTTAAAACAAAAAACTAAGTATTTCTGAAAAGGGACAACTGCAGCCCAAACTAATGTAGTTTGCTAACAAATTTATATAAATGTACCTGTTAATCTCTTACCTTGCTTAACTGACGGACTAAAGAGTGACATTGCATCTTCACTTTCTTGTACTCCAACATTTGTCATTCCATCTTCAGCCTAAAAAAACAGAAAAGGAATCAACGAAAATAAGAACCATAAAATAAATGCAGATTAAAATGATATATATAACAACTTAGGAGAATGACTGGTTACACTATGAAGTCAAATGTTTATATGAATAATGCAGTTAACTCTTCAGAGTATATAGCATTTATAAAGTTCTAGAAAAAAACATAACGTAATCTATCATGGGAAAGATGGTTAAAGTATAAAAATGGATTGAAAGCTGAATTTGGAAAACTCATATCTTGCTATGCTCCTAACCCCGCTCTGTCCCGAGAGAGGAAGTTGACAGATCCGAAGATCCAGGCTGTGATTTATCCGATTAAACTTGTGATACAAACAAAAGCCTAAGGGACACATTTTTAAAGACACACCTTGCAGTTCTTTCAGGAGACAAAAATCAAACACATGCCTCATACACACAAGACAATCAGCACTATTTTTCTATACAGATAAGAAACGTGGTATAATTTGCATATCAAGAAGGCAAGATTCGTACAAGGTTTAATAAATTATGTTAGGTTTCATATTTTATGGGAGGTGGGGTGAAAAGGAGTTATTCACATGTATGCTCACACTTTTATATAGGGTATTGAAACCGTTAAAAAGACACAAAAAAAAGATAAAAAAAGATAAAAAATATAAAATAAAAAAAAGGGTGAGCATACATGTGAATAACAACCCCCAAAGCCTTAAATATGAAACCTAACACCATTTTTGGAATCTTCTTAATATGAAATTGAAACCACATTGCTTATCCGTGTAGAAACAATTGTGCCGATTTTGTCTTTTTAACAGTTTCAATAACCTATATAAAAAAAAGGGAAATGCAAAGGTATAGCGTTTATTTTAAACTACACCCCTTTTCCCACTTGCCTAAATATTTTTGATGGGCATTAAGAGATGCACGTTGAACAAATGGTATGATAAAAATCATAAAACTTCTAATTATGCGCTTAGATTTAGTTCAAGTTTATTTAAAGTGACATGGGACACATTTTTTCATGAGCTTGTTTTAGAGATTTGCAAAAAAAAATATTAAGTAAGGCCTGTTTAAATTTCAGGAAAAGCAGAGAATACTGTTGTCTGTAGATCTCATTGTCAGACAAGCATGATTGATACAACTATACTGCTGCTCATTGCCAAGCCCAGCAGAGCAGTTAAATATTTCAGAAAACCATCAACTGTTTTAAATATTTATTTGAAACAAAAAAAGAAAAAAATGGAAAAGTTAACAAAACCCTCTTTCAGATGCAAAGAAAAAGGTCTTTCCATAGCGCTTTCATCTTTGACATTAGTAATTTGGTGAGAATATTCTTATAGCCATAGCCTCTTTTTACTATTCAGAACAGAGTAAACAAAGAAGCCACTCACCTTGTGTTTTTTTCCAGCTTCCCTCTCACTGTTATGTCTTTCCTTTTTGGTGTCAGAAAAAATGAATTCCACATCACTATCCACAAAAGCATATGGGTCAGATTCTTGATCTGTGTCTAATACAGTTGTTGGCATGGACTGGTTTTTGCTTTGATACTGGTTAAGTAACTCCTCTGATATCTTCAAAGGTTTCTTGCATTGCACCATTAACCTGCGCAAAGAATCAAGACTTAAACTAACATCCAAATATAAAAATTAACACCCAGTACCATCAATTGCATGCATTTGTTTCAGGGGTGTCACATACATCTTGTTGACCCTCAAATAGAGTGCACAAAATACTGCAAAAGATTTAAACTGAGATAATTGTATTTAAAGCTTTAAAAAGACTAATCAAATGCTATTTCTGTTTATTAAAAAAAAAAAAAAAATGATAGATTCTTCTTTAAAGCAAAACATTTTATTCAAGGAAAAATGAATTGAGAATGATCACCTTAGATCAACATTTTATGTTTAAGGGTGTAATTTAACTAAAGCTGGGGGGTTAGCTTGTTTTGAATGCTTATTTGACAAACCTAATAAATACTTGTCAGTTTATATAACATAGGAATGCTTATTGATTTAGACAGTACATTTAATTACAATGTGAATTTTTTTTTGAAAATCAATCTTTCACACTGGGATTGGATAAGGTATCTATGGTCAAGAAAGTGTCATGTTATAATTAATGCAAAAACTACTTTATACTAATACATTTTTGGTATTCATATCCAGCTGCATTACCCAAGATATTTAAACATGGTGATCGTAAACGTTGGGGAGGATGTGAAATTGAAGCAGATATACAAATTTAGTGGTCCTGCTTGAAATTCGAAATTCATTTAGCAAAAATATTTTAAAAAAGTTAAAATTATGAAATCTAACTTAGTATCTCCCTCAATATAGCACTGAATCAGGGTTTGACAAAATTATGGGATCTATGGTTCCTTAGATGTTACTGCTGGCTTCTAAACATTAGTCCTTATTCATATATTTCCATAATATATTTCAAACAACAACAAGACTCCTAAGACCGTTTGTCTGGCTCCTAAATTGTAGATACAATTGTCAGCGCATGAACTAATCCATCTTTCATCTTACCTGAACCCCATCTTAACTGTGTTTATTTTGTGAAATTAATCATGGCTGGTGATCTGTTATAATTCGGAACAATATTATTAAAATGGTACATTTCTTTTTACACAAAGGAAGCCGTTACTCAACGATTACATTAAAGGAGATAAAGAAGAAATAACGTAGACATTTTAGAGATTTTATGTTCAAAAGCTAACAAAAGAGGTTAACTACCAGTTAACAATAATATTTATATTTTTTCTGTATGAGAAAGGAATGATTTAAATTTGTTCTTTATTACTGTATTTACACAATTCTAATTCGCACCTTTAAAAAAAAATAAAAAAAATTGGATCCATAATATGGGGGGGTGCACACTAGAATCGACGGCAAAAAACGTGACACAGCTCTCAGATGAGTACAGCAGAGAGATCTTGTTATTGGAGGAATTGGCTCCTTCCTGAGATTAAGACCCTAGCACACAGAGAGCCTAGCCTCCACACTGGCAAACAAAAACTTGAATTTTTTTTTTTTAAAAGCACAGTTTAATAAAACAAAACATTACCTACAGAATATTTTTGTTGCTAGGTAAATTCAAGACTTAAAAAAAGGTCCACTGCAACTCTGTGGTAATAACATTTCTTTAGCCAAAGATGGCTGAGAAACTAAAAATTTAATGAAAAAAAAAATGGAAACAGACAAGCTGGAAGATAGTTCTTGTACAAATGACAAATTACATTCGCCGGCAAAAAAAACAAAACAAGGAGTACCAAATTTGGGGGCACAGATTCAATGGCGACCCTACATTTGCGTAAATACAGTATTTTATTTATGAAAATAAGATTTAAGCAATATATTGTTAATATTGATATATTTGTTTCGAACAGGAAAAAGAAATGTAAAGAACTTAAAAAGAAACTTAAAAAGGTGGCATAATATACATGAAGTGAAATGAACCAACGGACAGGACAGGTTGAAGGAAATCTACTTTTATTTAGCAATTAAATAAGAGGAAGCGAATGGAAAAGTACAATGAACAAAACTCATTAAGAAGCTGCCTGTGTTGCAATGAAATAAATGTAGAAATGGGGTCCAACATGAGAATCTGATTGGTCAAGGCTGCCGATAATAGGCGTTGTGGAAAAATATAGTATAAAGTTGGGAAAAATTTGAAAGAACTTGGACTTCCCGCTCCAAATAATCCTGGAAAGAGCAAAGTCATCTGAGACTGTGGGAGGGGCAGAGTGCCCCGCAACAGTGTGGATGAACACAAGTAAACGCAGACCAGCATACTACATGTTAAACAAGAAGTGTAAGGGCAAGATAAAGCAAGAGAGAATCTGCAAGGAAAAACAGGACATATGGCGAGTTGTTGTGATGGTGGGAAACCATGTATGCCAGCAAGACAAAATTGCAATAACCACTCTTTAAGATACGATTAATCAAGCAAGAATAAACGCTGAAAAACAAACAAACAAACAAACAAAAAACAGACGTGTCAAAATACAAGTGCAAAACACTACAGCACCAAATTTAAAACTGGCATAGCATTATGATAGGCTATAATGGTCAATTTGGGACTCTGAATATTTGTGATTTTTAACAGGGGTACTACAGCAAGAAGATAAAAACTGTTTTAAATGAATATTGATTTGATAAAAGAAGTGGATTTTAAATATGATTTTTGATATGTATTTTATATTGTTGTAAAGGAGACCTCAAAAAAATCCCTGGAGCAAGAGAGCCACAGCTCCTAAATTTTTTACTTTTGGCTCCTACATTTTTGTCATTATAAATACATTTCTATACATAATCCATAACCTGGCTCCTAGAAAATATTTGATTGGCTCCTACCTAAACTGGGTGGGTCCAAAGTTTTAGATACGTTTGTTAAACCCTGTTGTAAAGTACAACTTTGTCCTGTGAATTATAAAGATGTTAAAATAAAGTCTTAGTGCTTGTTTAGGAGAAACCCATTAAGGATAAATAAAAATTGTGTTTGCAAAGTTTCTTAGTGCACAGGAATTAGCAACATGACAGAATAGTTGAACTTGTCAAATAAATCTGTAATACAGACAATGTTTTAAAGAAAAAAAAAATGTGCTTAAAATTTTTACTTTTCAGCTATATTTGGAAAGAAAGAGGAAGGCCATCTCAAAGTACACTGCAGTCACCTGTGTACATAACATGCTCTTTTGAAGAATAAAACTTAAATGGGCAAAATTTTATTAGTATGTTAATGGCTGTATTTATTTGTTTTCTATCTGCTATATACAATTTTGTTGTTGTTTATTTCATTTTACTTGTTAGTACAAATGCAAGCTGATTAGGTTTGCACAAAACTTCAATGGCTGCTACTGAAATGTGACACATTAAGTGCCAATGCTTTTAGTCGGATTAATGGAAACTTGGCAAGTCTGTAAAAACGTAGTAAAAAAAAAAAAAAAGCAAGTTTACTTGAGAAAGCAGATACAGGAACAAAGCAATTTTTCTCCCATAAAAATTGCATATATCCGTTTACTGTAACTCAAACAATTTGCCAGTTATTAAGTGTGATTTCACAACGTAAATAGGATCCCAACATTTACATGCAAGTATAAGCGGCTAAATTAATATCAGTGTAATGAGAAAACACACATTTTGGAAATATCTGAGGCAGAGAAACAAGTGTGAAATAATGGCAATCTGTGTCTAAACAATATATAAATGCAGTGAGAAAACATCTATCTACTCATGTAACTTGAGCCCATGACAGAAGGAAAGGAACTGAGGAATCAGACACAGTATACCACATTATAGCATCATTAAGGTCTTACTGAAATTAATTTCACAAATAGTGCTCAAGAGTTGGGTGTACTATATAAAGAAATTGTACAGACAACAAAGAGTATTTGGCCAAAATAAGGTCACTAAGGGGTATGTAAAGGCGCTGTCAAAAATAAAATAAAAAGTTAGAACAACATTATAGGTTTTATATATACACTAGCGAATTGCCCGTCAAAAAATGACAGCAATAGAATTTTAAGTCAAGGAATGTTGTTTGGGCCAGACTTTTTTTTATGGTGGTGTGAGATCTCGGTGCCGATTGCGAGGCTTGGGCTGAGCACCTTCGGCGGCGCTCATTGCGAGCCTCTTGGTTGTTGTAGTTTTATTTTTTTTATCAGAGGCGCTTTTGCCGTCATTGTAAGGTCAGCGCTGATCTGGTTTTTGGGCTTATTGCAAGGCTGTCCCATGGTGTCGTTTGTGTGGTATGAGCAGCGTTGGCGCTCGTTGTGAGGCGCGCAGTTAATGTCTTTTGCGTTTATTGCGATAGGCTTTTTTTTGTGTATGTATTATGTGCTGCTAATTAAATAAGTATTAAATGAATAAATTAATATACTTATCTATTTGTAAGTAATACATGCAGGAAGCATTGTGCTGAAGAGCTGACAATCTGGTTTCATGTTCCTGCAGCATACAATGTAGCTTTCTAGTGTTGTGGAGCGGAGGTGTAAGTGTCAGCAATGTGTGCAGTGTGTAGTGCAAATAGGCTGCGTGAGCGAGGGGAAGCCGTTAGTGTAGCTGGGTACTTCCGCATTCTGCAAGTTAGTGTTGTAAAATGGCGGCGAATGTGTATGTGGTAGGTAGGCGAATGTGTATGACAAAGCATCCTTGCTAATGGTGTATGTTGTAGGTCGTACAGGATTTTGTAAAAGCCGTATGTGCTTTGTGGAATTTAGCGGCTTTAGGGGTCGTGTAGCCTCGTTTTCGTTTTTTTCGGCGGCCATGTTTTCTCTTACTTAGGAGAATTTCGAGTGGCTAAACTTTGTAAATTTGACAGAATTTTAAATTTGAGCAGTGATGCAGAGGTCCTGGGTGTTCCCCCTTGGTGTGGGTAAGGTTTTTTTTTGTGTGTATTTGTGTGTTTTGCCGCTGTTTGTGGTTTGTCCGTTAAGGTCGTATTTTTGCGAGTCCGTAATGGATTTTCTCTAAGTCCTGCAGCTCGTATATTTTCGTGTAAGTCTGTAGTTAATCATTGCGTGTAAGTTTTCTTTCCCCCAAGTCACGCTTGTGTGGTCGTTTGTAACCAGTTGTGAGGCGCCGTAGAGCCTCCACCTCTGCAAATTCGGTCCGAAAGTCGCTCATCTTCACCAGCGCAAGGAGGGCCTTTGGCGCTCCTTGCCAGCAACTGCGGCCCTCACAAAAAGAGGGCCGCAATTGCGGCGGGCTCGCTATGCGAGCGTTATCAACAAACCGCTTGCTGACAACTATATATGTGATATGTATCAGTTTATGTTGCATTTTTAAGAAACCAGAATAATTATCTGAACTTCTGCAAAACCATAACAAGTCTTGAATGTTTTTTTCATATTTTAAAATATATAGCATAACAATAAACCATGTGAATGGTGTAGAATTAAAGGTTTTGGATGAAGAAATTATTTTATTACTTTGACTGAATAGAACATTTAAACACAAACATACTTTAAATCAACCAAGGGTAAGTTGAACATACAAAACGGTTATAGATCAAATGCCCTCTCTACCTCCCATGTGAGGACATAGCCTAAGACCGTGGGCAAGGAGACAAACGGATCAAAATTGGCATGCTGGGAATGTTGTAGGGATTTATGTACATGCCGAGTTGCTGGGTATGATGCACCATACATGCAGCTGTAAACACAGATGCACAAATGTAACATACCAAAACTTTATTGCGCACACACACAAAAAAGATTAATGTAGGAGCAGATTTGCTGAATGTCAATGTGAAAACAGGTTAGTATAATATTACATTTTTTAATGTTCTAAATTTATATATATCTATATATTTTTTTTTATGTTTGCAGGAAATATATACATAAAAAAAAAAATCATCCGTAAATAAATGAATAAAAAATAGATGATATCTGGATACTCACTCTGTGACAGATGTTATATTTTCCTTCCCAGGATACACATCTTCCCTCAGTTTATCATTTGGAAGGTGTGGTGGGAGAAACTCTGTTTCTTTTTTCTTTGGAACTTTGTAATACTTCCAGGTATTGTCAGCCTCATCTTCCTCCAAATGAACCGCTGTGCCAACATACATAGTTTGCTCTAGTACTTCTGGGAACACTGGAGCGAAAGGCTGCGATAAGTTGTCTATCCGTTCATCCATTGCCTTTACTGGAATTAATGGGTCTGGGGTTGGCATTTGATAGATATGCTGACTCTGAGGAGTTGAAGGATTTTTGATAGTTTCACTCCCTTCATCCAATACCTCACATGGATGAGGGCTAAGAGGAGGAGGAGGTGGAGAGCTGGCCATTTCATTGCCATGCATTTGAGGAGTCTTTGCTACATCATTGGGCCGAATATTTGAGAAGCGACCTCTACTGTCCTGGGATCGCATACTGAGTCTCTGGCTGGCAGACTCTGCCTCCATGCTTATTTCATCACTGAGCGATGCTCTGTGATGGAAAGGTGTCAGAGGGCGTTTCTGTGGTTTTTCACTCTTTTCCTGCTTTTCATTAGTCTTGTGCTTTTGGGCTGCCTGCTGCTGGGGACCCGCAGGTACTACCTGTCCTGATTGACCTGAATTTCTTGGTTTAAGATTTTTGTGTCTGTTAGGAAGCAAAAGAATGCACAATAAACTTACAAGGAATAATTCTTCCTCAGATCACAGTTTTACTATGAATAAACATCAAAAATGCTATTCTTAAAAAAAAAGTTAACATTTTAGGTTAGACATTCCTTTTCACACACTACCACCAAATTTATAAATAAGTGGAGAGGTTACTTACTCATGATGGAGAAGGGGGAAAAAGTAGCAACGGTCTAAGTTTTCTAGCTAATTTTTATATGGATGTTTATTTAGAGACTGTCAAAATGAAGTTTTTTAGGTTATTCTTAGAGAGCAGGACAAAACTACTACATGTTGTGCTATCCATATAATTCTAAAGTGAATCCGTACTTGTAAACTCCCTACTGCTGCATTTATGGGCAAATGAGCATCTGACACAAAATTAGCTGCGCTAATTAGAATTACAGTCTGCGTGTGTCTGTAGTAACAAAAATAAAGACCTGCATTGTTATCTGGTGGTTAGACACCCCTTATAAAATACTTCTAACCACACATTAGCATACCGAGTGGCACATTAACATAAAAGAGCCGCAAAACCAATTATAAATATTTCTGAAATTTACTGTAGAGAAAAACTGCTATTACAATGTCCTTAAGTCACATAATTACAGGTGAATACCTTGAGCAGAGACACGTTGTTCTTTGTGTAGACTCAACAAAGTCCCAGGTGGCTGCTTTTTCTGGCGTTTCTTCCTCACAAATACCATTTGAAGTGGCAGAATATTTCCTCCTAAAAAAAAGATCAGCGTTAAATATTCCTACATGGAAATTGAACATGAAAAACTGACTTCAAAAGGTGATAGAGGTGCACTTGATAAATTAATAGGCACAATATTAACTAAAATTTTACACAGAAATGACCTTGCAAACATATTAGAAAAGAATAATCACCTAACTATATACATTATGCATGTCATGCAAAGTATATTTAATATGCATAAGAAACTTATGTTTGTATCTGTATGGATAAAAGTATTTTTTTTTATTTATTCTGAATTCTTAGACACGCTAGAGTTTGGTTATGAAAGGATTTATTATATCCTTTAGTACAACATATTAAATGATAATTTTATGCTGGTTTTCTTGAACAGTCAACTAAATTTGTCATAATGATTTTCTCTCTTAAAATGTAGATCAGTTAAGGAATCTGATGGATTTTTGTAGAATTAAAACAAAAAAATGTCATGAGCAGGAGGATTAGAACTCCACTTTTATTAATAATTTCTGTTTGGCTGGATATGGTTAAAATAATTGGTTAAACTGGGAGGTGGCTCAACTATAGTTGAGAAGGGCAAAATGTATATATTTCTCAGAACACTCAACTACATTATTGAAAGGACCCAAAAAGCTTACTTGTTCTGAGCTCTGTTCATGTTGCATTCTTGCCAAACTCTATCTACCACCTGATTAGCCAATTTTCTAGGTATCTTTCCACCATGATGGCTAGTGCTATCAGAATTGAAGCAATCAGACACGGAGGGAAACTTCACCCATTTTTGAGCCGATTGAGAGTCAACTGTAAGAAGAGAAGAGTGGAATATATATAAAAAAATAAAAAGGGAAAAAACAAAAACAAATGAAAATTTTCACAGAATACAGTCTTAAACCACAAACATATCCAAAGAAAACAAAAATGGGATTCAAAAAGATTTCTAAAATAAAAAAAAAATAGCTGTAAAAATGTCATAAAAATGTGTAAATTGCTTTCAAGAAACAAAATCATTTGTTTGAAACCTCAAAATATATTGTAACTTGCTAGAAACAATAACTGAAAAACTTCAGTTTTCTTTCCACAGAAACCGAAATGTTCCACGTGTATCAGCATAAGAATCAATACAATTCAATAATCTGCTTACAGTCTATTGTTTTTATTCCTGCCGAGTGACAAATTAATTTAAACTTACAAAACATATTTGCCATTTGCGGTAGCCATCTAGCATAGTAGTGTTTTGTAATGGCCTCTATTTTGTAATGAAAATATGTCAGTCACATAAATGTTTGGTTTGTGCTGCCTTCTTAAGTGTTAAGCATTTATATACACACATACAGTACATATATACATTTGATGTCCAGGTATACCCCGCTTAAAGCTACCCAGTTTAGAGACGATTTACTAGAACGCTATTTTTGCCTGCCGGACCCCTTTGAACGCTCTGATTCGCTATAAAAAAACATAATCCAGGATGAGCGAGAAGCTTCCACATCAATAATTTAAAGTTTAGATTTCTGCTAATGTTCAGTTTGTGTTCGATTTGCTGTTTCTTTAAAGTTCATATAAAACCCAAAACATTTAAAATTTAAAGTGAAATTGGTGTTTTCATGAGTTCCCCTATACCTAATTTTCCCCATGTTAGACTGCCCCGTTTAGAGCTGTTTCGCTTAGCACTTATATTGCCTGGAATCCATCTACAGCGTTAAACGAAGTATAGCTGTATATGAAACGGAAGTTTGAGCTTAATGTATAAATTAGCCTAATCAGCCTAGTAATTCCATTAGTTCTGTACATGTTCAAGCTCGTCAGATTCAAATTACTTTATAGAAAACGCTGATTGCCAAGAAAAAAAATAAAAAAGAAATTGAAAGCTCCAATGTAAGTAATACATTTTTATTAAAAAGGGAAGCTTCCCTGTTTTTAATATTAAAACAAATAACTTAAGTATTTGTTTGCATATCTAAACATTTTATTAAGTGATTAACTGTTTTTACTCGCTGAAACCTTCCAATACAGTGGATAAAAAAAGTCTACACACCCCTGTTAAAATGTCAGGTTTCTGTGCTGTAAAAAAAATGACAAAGATAAATACTTCCAGAACTTTTTCCACCTTTAATGTGACCTATAAACTGTACAACTCAATTGAAAAACAACCTGAAATCTTTTAGGTAGAGGGAAGAAAAAATATAAAAATAAAATAATATGGTTGCACAAGTATGCACACCCTTAAACTAATACTTTGTTGTAGCACCTTTTGATTTTATTACAGCACTCAGTCTTTTTGGGTATGAGTCTATCAGCATGGCACATTTTGACTTGGCAAGATTTGCCCACTCTTCTTTGCAAAAACACTCCAAATCTGTCAGATTGCGAGGGCATCTCCTGTGCACAGCCCTCTTCAGATCACCCCATAGATTTTCAATCGGATTCAGGTCTGGGCTCTGGCTGGGCCATTCCAAAACATTAATCTTCTTCTGGTGAAGCCATTCCTTTGTTGATTTGGATGTATGCTTTGGGTCGTTGTCATGTTCAGCTTTCTAGCAGAAGCCTGAAGGTTTTGTGCCAATATTGACTGGCATTTGGAACTGGTCATAATACCGTCTATCTACACTAAGGCCCCAGTTCCAGCTGAAGAAAAACAGCCCCAAAGCATGATGCTGCCACCACCATGCTTCACTGTGGGTATGGTGTTCTTTTGGTGATGTGCAGTGTTGTTTTTGCGCCAAACATATCTTTTGGAATTATGGCCAAAAAAGTTCAACCTTGGTTTCATCAGACCATAACACCTTTTCTCACATGCTTTTGGAGATATGTTTTTGCAAAATGTAGCCTGGCTTGGATGTGTTTCTTCGTAAGAAAAGGCTTTCGTCTTGCTGCTCTATACCCATAGCCCTGACATATGAAGAATACGGGAGATTGTTGTCACATGTACCACACAGCCATTACTTGCCAGATATTCCTGCAGCTCCTTTAATGTTGCTGTAGGCCTCTTGGTAGCCTCCCAGACCAGTTTTCTTCTTGTCTTTTCAGCAAATTTTGGAGGTAGCTCCAGTTCTTGGTAATGTCACTGTTGTGCCATATTTTCTCCACTCGATGACTACTGTCTTCACTGTGTTCCATAGTATATCTAATGCCTTGGAAATTCTTTTGTACCCTTCTCCTGACTGATGCCTTTTAACAAGGAGATCCCTCTGATGCTTTGGAAGCTCTCTGTGGGCCATGGCTTTTGCTGTGGGATGCGACTAAGAAAAGTTCTGGAAAGACCAACTAGAGCAGCTGAACTTTATTTGGGGTTAATCAGAGGCACTTTAAATGATGGCAGGTGTATGCTGACTTCTATTTAACACGATTTGGAATGTGATTGCTTAATTCTGAACACAGCTACATCCCCAGTTATAAGAGGGTGTGCAGACTTATGCAACCACATTATTTTTCTTTTTTTCTTCCCTCCAGCTAAAAGATTTCAGTTTGTTTTTCAATTGAGTTGTACAGTTTATAGGTCACATTAAAGGTGGAAAAAGTTCTGGAAGTATTTATCTTTGTCATTTTTTTAAAGCACAGAAACCTGACATTTTAACAGGGGTGTGTAGACTTTTTATATCCACTGTAGTCTCTACAAAGGTCTCAAACAATTGCTGAAGCGCACAGGGTTTCTATTGGTACTAGATGTACTAACCCACTTAAGACTGTTTCTCAGCAGCAGGTTTTGAAAAGCTCCTGAGAGACAGACAAACAGACAATCTGTGGTTGGTTAGAACATTTAGCATTGTAGAAACACAGTGCATGCGCTACTTTGCAAGGTCTGTTTTTATATCCAAGCATCATTTAATTAATTAGTGCTTAAAAGTTTTTTTTTTCCTTCCTGAAACAGGGAACCTTCCTTAACCCTTTATCAACATTCAACTGAAAGTATGTTATTACCTTTAGTTTTAAATTATACTTTATATGTAACCTCTGCTGCATATTTTTAAATCCACTGGATCACAGGAAAAAGTTTAAAAGAAAAAAAAATATATATATATTTTTTTTTAAAAGCACACATACCGGTTTGAACCTCTTCTGGTGACGTTGGGGGAGTCAGGGTCACAGAAGAAATGGCTGGATCTCTGGAAGAAGTAGGCACTTGAACACCAAAACAGGTATTTGAACAGTGAGAGGATCCAACCGAGCTGGGAATAGGAATATCTGACTGAGGGACTAAAACAAAGCATGCTGGATACACCATTCGGACACCAGCTAGAATAAAAAAGGTTTGAGTTTAGTTCGTACTGCTGGAAAAGCATTGAGAAGACATCATTTAAGTACATTTTTATCCATAACAAATATTTGAAAATTGCATGCTCTGAACTGATGTACAGTTTAAAAAAAAATATATATATATATATAAAGAATTATAATTTACAAGCATTCAGGTATTTAACTCATCAGCCAGTTTCCCAGTAATCCATTATCCAAGAGTATTCCTGCATAAGTACAAGTTGTGTTAACTGGTCGTGTTGACTAGTAACCGGTCACTAAAGTAGGGGAATCCTTGGAGGAACAGCAAAGGTCCCAGTTATTTCAGAAATGAAAACTATAAATATAAATTGCATTTCGAAATGTTAAGTATACGAGTGCGAAAGTTGGAAATTTTAATCCGCTCTTCTCTGTCTAGAAATTCCCATGCTCTAGAACTTCCCACTTATCAAGGCCATAACGTTTACAGTACGAGAGGACATACCCATCTTGCTTTCAACCCCACTGCTAGAGTTAATTAATGGCCATTGATGAGACAGAGAGAAGGGTCCTGGATACATAATTTTGCTTAAAATAACTAACTTTCAAGCTCAATTATCTAACACAATGTAATTATAATTTATGTATGTGTACTTTTCAGTTCTGCAATAACAGACTTTGCTGTGTCACTTTAAATTCAATAAAACATCAGCATAACAGAAGACCTAACTCCCCTTCAAGCATAAGTGGTTTTGTTAATATTAAAATAGCATTTACATTTTATTTAAAATGGTAATTTCTTTAAATGGTCTTCCTGTATAAAAGTGATACTCCTATGGCCTTGTCCCCCCATACTATAAAGAGCCACCCTTTTCCTGCTTTCGGGAAAGTATGGTAGAAGTGAATGAATCTCTATGGCAGAGTAAACATTCTGTTTTTAAAAACTCTTTATTAATATAAAATTTAAGACCCAATGCTGTCTCAGTGGATCCTACATTTATATTAATACAGGGTTTGACAAATTTTGGCTCAGAATTTTGGTTTCAGAAAAAGCATTATTTAGGAGCCAGGTAATGGAGAATATATAGAAATATATGTAGAATAAAAAAAGTGAGGAGCCAGCTATAATATTTTAGGAGCCTGGCTCCAAGAATTTATTTAGCGCTTTATTAAAGACCCCTATATTTTCCTTGGACTCTTATGGCAGGGCTTGGCATATACAGGGGACCCTAGCTCCCAAATCTTACTTTTGGCTCCCACATTTGTTTTGATACACATTCCATTCTGCGACAAGATAATACTGACTGGCTCCTAAACCTGGAATAAGATGTGTCAACTTCTGTCTTATATAGCCAATGAACATGAACAAAAGCAGAGATAGTGTTTGCTACTTTATCATATTTATTGAGGCTTTGCACTTGCAAAGGATATGACACTGTTGAAGAACCTGTATGTACTGCAAGTCTATGTATAATACATTACACAGAAAACTAACAGTGATCACGGCATGAACATACTAAGTAAAAAGATACAGAAATCACTATTTAAAAAAAAAAAAAAAAAAACTGCTGAAAATTTACACAACAAATTAAAATTATAAAAAAAAAAAGATCAAGAGGGACATGGGATCTTCTGAAAAAATATAATTTATTATAGACCATAGTCTTTACAATTTTTAAGTAATAGGAGCGGACATCGTTTTTTTATCAAAATGAAGGGTAATTTTAAAGCAAAGTGTCATGATTTAATTGTTTAAGGACTCATATTGCCAGTAATTTTTGAATATGGCCCAGGGAGCATGACATTCTTACATTGGGATTATGTGTTATTGTGTGGTTATATGTTGCCTGTACATGGTTATTACCGTATATACTCGAGTATAAGCAGAGTTTTTCAGCCCTTTTTTTTAAGGCAAAAAAGGGCCCCCCTCTGCTTATACTAGAGTCACCGCCCCCCCCCCCCCCCCCCGCGTGTGTCTCTCTCTCTCTCCAACCACCGCCCCCCCCCCCGCGTGTCTCTCTCTCTCTCTCTCTCTCTCTCTCTCTCTCTCTCCAACCACCGCCCCCCCCCGCGTGTGTCTCTCTCCAACCACCGCCACCCCCCGCGTGTGTCTCTCTCCAACCACCGCCCCCCGCGTGTGTCTCTCTCCAACCACCGCCCCCCCCGCGTGTCTCTCTCTCCAACCACCGCCCCCCCCGCGTGTCTCTCTCTCCAACCACCGCCCCCCCCGCGTGTCTCTCTCTCCAACCACCGCCCCCCCCGCGTGTCTCTCTCTCCAACCACCGCCCCCCCCCGTGTCTCTCTCTCTCCAACCACCGCCCCCCCCCGTGTGTCTCTCTCTCCAACCACCCCCCCCCCCGTGTGTCTCTCTCTCCAACCACCGCCCCCCCACGTGTCTCTTACCACCCCCCCACGTGTCTCTTTCCCTCCCCCCTCCTCAACCTAAATCCCCTCCTCCACACCCACCGCCCTAAATACCTCCCCCCCCTCTCCCCTCACTTACCTGCTTGTGCTCCGGCCTCCGCTCCTTGACCCGGCGCGCATGTGACGTCACATGCGTGCCGCGTCAAGGAGCGGAGGCCGGAGCACAAGCAGGTAAGTGAGGGGAGAGGGGGGGAGGTATTTAGGGCGGTGGGTGTGGAGGATGAGGAGGGAGGTTGAGGATGAGGAGGGAGGTTGAGGATGAGGAGGGAGGTTGAGGATGAGGAGGGAGGTTGAGGATGAGGAGGGAGGTTGAGGATGAGGAGGGAGGTTGAGGATGAGGAGGGAGGTTGAGGATGAGGAGGGAGGTTGAGGATGAGGAGGGAGGTTGAGGATGAGGAGGGAGGTTGAGGATGAGGAGGGAGGTTGAGGATGAGGAGGGAGGTTGAGGATGAGGAGGGAGGTTGAGGATGAGGAGGGAGGTTGAGGATGAGGAGGGAGGTTGAGGATGAGGAGGGAGGTTGAGGATGAGGAGGGAGGTTGAGGATGAGGAGGGAGGTTGAGGATGAGGAGGGAGGTTGAGGATGAGGAGGGAGGTTGAGGATGAGGAGGGAGGTTGAGGATGAGGAGGGAGGTTGAGGATGAGGAGGGAGGTTGAGGATGAGGAGGGAGGTTGAGGATGAGGAGGGAGGTTGAGGATGAGGAGGGAGGTTGAGGATGAGGAGGGAGGTTGAGGATGAGGAGGGAGGTTGAGGATGAGGAGGGAGGTTGAGGATGAGGAGGGAGGTTGAGGATGAGGAGGGAGGTTGAGGATGAGGAGGGAGGTTGAGGATGAGGAGGGAGGTTGAGGATGAGGAGGGAGGTTGAGGATGAGGAGGGAGGTTGAGGATGAGGAGGGAGGTTGAGGATGAGGAGGGAGGTTGAGGATGAGGAGGGAGGTTGAGGATGAGGAGGGAGGTTGAGGATGAGGAGGGAGGTTGAGGATGAGGAGGGAGGTTGAGGATGAGGAGGGAGGTTGAGGATGAGGAGGGAGGTTGAGGATGAGGAGGGAGGTTGAGGATGAGGAGGGAGGTTGAGGATGAGGAGGGAGGTTGAGGATGAGGAGGGAGGTTGAGGATGAGGAGGGAGGTTGAGGATGAGGAGGGAGGTTGAGGATGAGGAGGGAGGTTGAGGATGAGGAGGGAGGTTGAGGATGAGGAGGGAGGTTGAGGATGAGGAGGGAGGTTGAGGATGAGGAGGGAGGTTGAGGATGAGGAGGGAGGTTGAGGATGAGGAGGGAGGTTGAGGATGAGGAGGGAGGTTGAGGTGTAAGAGACACAGGGAAGGGAGAGGGGAGAAGAGACACTTGGAGAGAGGGGGACACAGAGGGCAGCACATTTCCCACCCTCGGCTTATACTCGAGTCACTCATTTTACCCAGTATTTTGTGGTAAAATGGGTGCCTCGGCTTATACGGTATGTATCCTAGTTATAATATATTATAAGAGGTAATATGTTATATAGAAAATATGTGGAATTGCTCTGCATAGAAGTTAGCTGCAGATCATTGCACACTCACACATACAGACCATGTGTCAAGACAGATATATGTATTTCAAGTAGTCCTATGCAAGAACTTGAGTTTGACATCAAGGTTTTTTCACTAGCCAGCTATAGATATTTGGGGAATTTGATCTCAAGAGCTTTGATAGCCCAAGGTTGCAAGCCAGATGGGCTGACATCACACATACACAAATTTACACAAGGGTGTGATATTGGAGAGTATAAATATGTTGTTTTGATCATTCAATAAAGGTTCAGAGATAGTTTTCACATACCCACACAGTGTGAGACTACTTCTGGGTGTTGTATCCTAACTTGGGGCGTGGTCTTGCCATGGACCACTAATAACATGTATGCAGTATTCTCTGCCTGCACCTCTTCATAAGCCATCTTTTGTGCCAGAGAGAACAGGAAGTACACAATTCTGCTGGGGTAGGTTTGAACTAGGTTCATATCAAGCCCCTTGAAGAAGCGGATCGTCACACAAAGTTTTTGCTTCAAATTTTGGCATTTCTTAGAGCCAGTGTTATCAAACACTACTAAAGTATATCTCCATTTACAAAGCCCCTTCCAGGTTAAGAAAGCAGCTTAACTAAAGCAAAGCAACAAAAAGTGTCAAATATAAAATAGTTAATAACTGCAAAAAAACTATTTTAGCTTTTAAAAATATTTCCTATTCTAAATTGTGTTTATTTAAATGCAGAATACCAGAAATGAGACTACAGTCTGCCTTTAAAACTGAAAGCTGTATTATATAGTCAGCCATATGCAAAAACTAGGATTAATATGCACATATTAATTACTGTGTGTTTATAGAACCAGTAATCACTGCAAAGGGAATGCTAGCCCTTTCCAATATACTAGACTGGTAGAGATTGCAGACAGGAATGATCTTGTCCGATTCTCATGCAATGTAAACACATTGCACAAACAATCTTACTAAGGCATAGTTTTACCAATCACTTCTAGTGTAGTTAAGTATGACATTTAGTATTAAGAAGTGTGATAAAAAATGCCAAATACAAAAATTTGCCAATATTAAACCACCCACTAATAACAACAATAATAATAATAATAAACAACAAACAACAATCTTGTGGCTCATCTCTTCTGTGGTTAGTAATGGAACAAGTATCTTGCACACTAATCAAGATGTGAAGCATTACCCAAAATTATTTACAATACAGGCCTACTTTATCACAATTGGACATAGAATATGTCTAGTAAAGCACACAATTGTATAAGCACCACACTTACAACGCAACGTGAAACAAAATAACACAATAAAAACAAACAAGAGCTAGTTGGCAGGTTAAAGAGGTCAGTTTAAGATGCTTTTCTGTAAGCTTATCTAGTTCTTTGTTATTCAGAAAAAGCAATAATAATGTCCTACTTTAGACAAGAGACCACACACACACACAACACCATTAAAATTCCAATTTCTTCCCTTTATGTTAACCACAATGAGCTGACAAGTGCAATAGAGCCATTGCCACAAATTAGTGTCATCAACACGAATCATTGCTATTTTACAATACGCTAGCTTAATAGTACAGGGTCTCCAATTTTTATAGGCACATTTTTTTTGCTGGGGCAATAGCTTTTCAAAACTCTGTAGTACAGAGTTTTCTATGCACTGATGAAAGAACATTAACCCAAACCAATAAGAACGTTCAGTATTCCAGATGAGTAATCAGAGTATTTGCAGTATAAAATGATACCCTTTTATACTGGGCAAACATTTTAGTTTGGGTGACAAGCTTGCAAGAGCTGCACCTCTCACCATGAGCACTAGTATATACAGAACTGGAATGATAAGAAATAACAGCTTTATTCATGTATACATATAGTGTATGAGGATACTAGATTGGCAGATTAAACTATTTGCAATAAGCAAAATACAAGAGCAAATCCAGGGAATTATAGACCAGTGAGCCTCACTTCTGTAGTGGGAAAGCTTTTAGAAGTGTTAATAAGGGATAATATACAAGAATATGTCTATTTGAACAGGATTATAAAGTAGGAGTCAACATGTATTTATGAGGGATAGGTCATGACAAACAAATCTAATTAGTTTCTATGAGGAGGTTAGTAGGAACCTGGATCAAGGCAACTCAGTGGATGTAGTCTTTTTGGATTTTGCAAAGGCTTTTGATACAGTACCACATGGGAGACTATTGTGCAAATAAGATACAGGAATTTCAGTAAATATCTGCTCATGGATTGAGAGCTGGCTAAAAGACAGGAAGCAAATGGTGGAACATACTCTGATTGGACTAATGTGGTAAGTGGGGTTCCTCAGGGTTCAGTATTAGGTCCTCTTCTTTTTAACATATTTATTAATGACTTAGAGGTTGGATTGGAGTGTGGCGTCTCCATTTTCGCTGATGACACGAAGTTGTGCAAGGTAATTAAATCAGATAATTATGTGCTTTCCCTCCAAAGGGATTTACATAAAATTGAGGAATGGGCATCTAAATGGCAGATGAGATTTAATACGAATAAATGTAAGGTTATGCATCTGGGAAGGAAAAATAGCCATGCAATTTATAATCTTAATGGAGCAAATATAGGGGTATCAGATATTGAAAGGGGTTTGGGAGTACTTGTGGACAACCACCTAGGTAACAGTGCTCAAAGCCAAGCAGCAGCTGCAAAGGCAAATAAAACATTAGCATGTATTAGGAAGGGTATAGAAGCACGGGAAGCAAATATGATTCTGCAACTATACAAATCTTTAGTACGCCCTCATTTGGAATATGGAGTACAATTTTGGGCACCACTTCATAAAAAGGACATTTTAGAGCTGGAAAATGTACAGAGGAGGGCAACAAAACTAGTAAGGGGAATGGAGGGGCTAAGTTATGAAGAAAGACTAACCAAATTAGACACCTTTTTTCTAGAGAAAATACACTCTACCATACATAAGAATTTACATACACTGGAACTATTAATGCAACTTGATGTTCATGTGACTTCTTTGTATTCAGAGCTTTTATTTTATATTTTTTACATGCATTTACACATGCACATTTATAAAAAAAAACAAAAAAACACATTCAGACTTAAATGCAACTCTGTCACAAAAGAGAATAATTCTTACCAACGAGTACTTCAACAGCTGCCAAAGAATCATCTTCCCAATCCATTTCTTCCTGCTTTTCTTCTGAGCTCTCTTTCACACTTGAGGAAATAGGATAAAATTGCTTCCATTCACAGATCAGTTTCTTAGTGGAAGAATCTGACATCTTGAAAGACTGCCCTGTAAGTGTACCATTCAGACCAAATGGACTCAGAATGACTTTAAAAAAAAAAAAAGGAAGGGGGAAAAAAAAAAAAAAATCATGTAGTTTGAAACACAGCCGCCATTAGAAATTCAAACACACAAATTCAGATAAAAACAACATGTAAGGCAAAATAAGAATAGCAAACATATCTGGAAAATCCCATAGCAATTTATAGCACTGTCAATGAAAGAAGATAAACAGGTTTCCTTTTTTCCCCTTACCCATCTGTAAAGTCTCTCTACCTAGGCTTGCTTTATTTACTGTTATGTAAACAAGGTTTTCCTTGCACATGCAAACAGATAAAACATGTCCTTGTCCAGTGCTACAGCAGTAAAGGTCTAATTGTACAGTTGTAAGGAGTGGTAAGTTAATTGCAGTTTTCTAGTTTCCTAGATTTTAGCCATGCACAAACATCAGAGATGAATATTCTTAAAATCACCAGAAATTGAACAGAAAAGATGGTGGGAGAAATTAAGACAAAGTACCACTAAGTTAAAATTACATTTAAAAAATAAAATAAAAATGTATATTCAATTGTATTAGATGCATTCATAATCCAGCAAACTTGCATATCCCTTTAAGCTAGTTAATATAGGAGAATTAGTAGTGTATGCAAACATTTTGTGGATGCAAAAAATCCCAAAACAAACATTTAAAACACTTACATTGAAGTAAGCAAAATGTCTTGTAATTTCAAACCAGGGTAAATTAGCATCACATTTTAAATGATTTGCTTTGGCCAATCATGGTTAGCAGAAACTTGATTTTCTGGGGTTGATGTTTGTGCTGTAAAGCAGCCTGGGATATGTAGTGTATCACAGATATGTGCTATGTATTGCTGCTGACAGAGAGGAAGCTGCAAGGTGATTGGCTGAGCAAGCAACAGCAGGTAAATAGTGGGTTAATATTGCTCCACTGATGCTCCATGCTGATTCGGAGGTGAGGGGAAGTCAGATGAATGAGTAGACACAAACATACTCCATTAGAGGGATTTTTAGATATTAATAAAAATAAAATATTTTATGAGATGTGCTGCATACATATAGGTTGCTTTTTACCCAAGAAGTGCAGAAATGTAATAATCCATATCCCTTTATAGAGAATAATGTTTGTATGGTCACTGAATAAAATTAGTCTTGTCAACAACTTACAACATTGTAGAATAGATGGTGTTAGTTGTGTTACTGATATGTGCTTGTCAGAGTAATTCTCATATTTTAAATTCCAGGAAATGTTTTAAAAAGCTTAACAAGCAAGGACACATTTCTGTAGTTACAGAAGAAAAAATAACTGGGCAAAACCAGGAGCTTATAAGTATATACAGAACACCCCTATTTTAGAAACTTTGCTTCAAAAATTCAGGCTCAGCATTTTGCAAAGAGCCACAACCTTGAAAGGTGCATCGTTAAATCCTGGCCTACTTGCAGACAAATACTTGTATTCAACATTCTTGGCACTACCAAAACAGCCATGTGTATTACGCCCATAAATGTTTGATCAATGTGTTGAGATACTTCTAAGACAATAATTTTCTAGTAAAGCAGAAAAAAAAAAAAAAAAAGCTTACATATTACTTTTTATTTCAAAGCTGTAATAAGAAAACAACAATATTGTATTCCCTTTGTAGAGAGAAAGTTAACAATTTTAGCAGAGAAAACAGGAATTTTCCCAACTGTTAAATACATACAATTAATAAAAAATAAAAAAAATACCTTGAAATGGACTGTTGGACTGCTGGGCCAGAGTGAGGTGCTCCTCACTAAGAAGGTACACTGGTTGGTGCTGGCTAATTTCCACACTTGTGCAAACATTGCTATCTCCATGCAGAAAGAAGGTGAAAGAGCATGATAGATGTTCACTGGAAAAAATGTAAAGAGATTACATAAGCAATCAGCAAGCCCCACTGACCAACATATCAACATTGGAGAGAGGAGGCAATGCACATATGCAAAAGGGTTCAGCATGAAGGAAAATCTATATGAGGAATTAGTCTCCCCTCCCTCATTTGGGCAAGCACTAGCTTATTTATAAGCCATTTATAAATACACACCTGAGTTGTAGAGAGGATGCTCAGGCAATAAAGTTGTTTTTTTCTGACTCCTCAGAAGATACACTACAAATGTCCAAAATAAGAGCACGCAAAGTACCATGATACAAAAATCACTTCTTTGTGGGAGCTGCCATTGTAATGTCTGATGAGGTTTTTGAGATGAGGAATCGATGTAGGTCAAAAGATAAGATTCTCATTCAGTTAGGTTGAAAGTTAGCGTTTTTTTTTGGGACTTTACTACCCCTTTAAAAATTCTAAATTAATCTTAATAAGATGATACATTTTAAATCTAATCTTTAATTAACCTTGCTGGCTGCAATTGTTTTTCACAACCAGTAGATGTACGCCAACATAAACCGCACTAAACTACACTCTAATAGAGCAATACAATATCTGAAAAATAACATTTAGATAGAGTGTACTCTGACAAAACAGAACTGCACTTGTGTATGTAAAACATTACTTATTGCAGCTTCTAACCAAAAAACACAGCAGCTGCCAAACAAGGCTGGAATATTACCAAGAACAAGGAAGGCAAATAAGAGTTTTCATGTTCATGAGCTAAACCATATTCCTAACACTGCTTACTAAATCCTAAAAAAAAAAAGTCATACTACCCAGCACATCACTGAAAACTTCTGGCGTTTTACCCTCCCTATGCTATTTATTTCAAGCACAAACACAAAGCCCTTCAAGGAGAGATAAACATTATCCTTATATTTAACCTCCGTTTGTTTGACTTCTCAATAAACAGACTTAATGCTGCATCATCTGAAGATACTATTGTCATGATTTAATCGTTTAAGGACTCATATTGCCAGTAATTTTTGAATATGGCCAAGGGAGCATGATATTGTTACATTGGGATTGTGTTATTGTGTGGTTATATGTTGCCTGTACATGGTTATTATGTATGCTAGTTATAATATATTATAAGAGGTAACATGTTATATAGAACATATGTGGAATTTGTAAAAATGCTCTGCATAGAAGTTAGCTGCAGATCATTGCACACTCACACATACAGACCATGTGTCAAGACAGATATATGTATTTCAAGTAGTCCTATGCAAGAACTTGAGTTTGACATCAAGGTTTTTTCACTAGCCAGCTATAGATATTTGGGGAATTTGATCTCAAGAGCTTTGATAGCCCAAGGTTGCAAGCCAGATGGGCTGACATCACACATACACAAATTTACACAAGGGTGTGATATTGGAGAGTATAAATATGTTGTTTTGATCATTCAATAAAGGTTCAGAGATAGTTTTCACATACCCACAGTGTGAGACTACTTCTGGGTGTTGTATCCTAACTTGGGGCGTGGTCTTGCCATGGACCACTAATAACCTGTATGCAGTATTCTCTGCCTGCACCTCTTCATAAGCCATCTTTTGTGCCACAGAGAACAGGAAGTACACGATTCTGCTGGGGTAGGTGTGAACTAGGTTCATATCAAGCCCCCTTGAAGAAGCAGATCGTGACAACTATAATAGTAATATTTTAAATACTGCTACAGTAATCTAAAAGCTCTTACAAAAAACACACTTTTGTGCTCAAAGTGCAATTAAAAATACATGAATATTATTGTACCAATCACATATATAGTTGCGAGCATTGCAGGATGTTGCTAACCATTGCGGGTTTGCAAAGTGAGGGCCGCAATTGCTGGCAAAGAGCGCAAAAGGAGCTCATCCCTACGACCCCATACGACTTAGGCAGCGAGCGTAGAAGGCGCTCACTGCGCTGGTGGAAAAGAGCGCCAGTCGCTAATCCCTACGAACCAGGGGACTACAGATCAACAGAAATCACAATTACACAATAAAAAATGAGAGACCTGTAGCACAAAAATAAAGTGGAAAAATTATGGCCTGTAACACTTTGAAAAAAGGAAAGAGGAACGTGAAAAAAAAAAAAAAAAAGATCCGCGGCACGAAAAAAAAAAAAAAAAAAAGAGAAAGAAACAGCCGAACCGCGCACAATAAAAAACAAAAAAAAAACAAAACACAAAGCCAAAAAATAAAAAATAAATAATTAACGAACAAACAAAACATTACACACACCACGGGGGAAAGCTAGGATGTCTGGAGGTGAGGTTACATGGCAATTCACACACAATTTGCCCAGTTTCGGCACTTGAAAGTTGTCTAAGCAACAAGAAAAATGGCGGCGAAAAAAAAAAAAACGGTGCTACATGACCCGACACCACCGGGCACATAAGAATGGAAAGGGGGACTTAGAAAAAAAAACATCACACACAGCATGGGAGGACAGCCGGGACGGTTGCACGACAATTTAAACACAATGTGCCGAGTTTCGCCAATATAAAAAAAAAAAAAAACTGGACAAAAACACGAAAACGAGGCTACACGACCTCTAACCAGGCAAAACACCTCCAGGCACATAAGACTTTTACCCAGGAACGTACAAAATACACTATTAAGAAACATGGAAAATGCTCCAGACCCATGTAACACATACACAATAGCAGCCATTTTACAACACTAACTTGTAACAAATAACATTACCATTTTAAAGATCGCGCTTTACACAACTAAACAAACGTTTTGCCCTCGCGCACCCAGCCTATTTATACTGCGCATTTGACACACCTCAGGTCAGCAACAGTCCAAATGTACATTGTATGTGGCAGGAAAATCAAAACAGATATTTATATATTAATTACAAATCGGTCAGTATATTAATTTATTATATTTTTTTAAAGCAATTAAATATTTATATAATGTAAAGAAGGAATAAAAGAAATAACATAATGCAATTTTAAAGAAAATATATAACATAGTGCAGAAGAGCTTGAAAAATCTCAGGCACCAGTTCGCTATGGCACTGTATTGTTTTACAGTGCACTGGAATAATGGGTCTTCGGGGGTAAATGCATGCAGGAGTCTTTTTAAGAAGTGGTTGTTCACAACAGGAATCACTGCAGCTGCCTGTGAAATCACACGTACAGTGGAGATTTATATCTACCTCATAAGTAATGGGGTAGCTACCTCCTGTCGGCTAGAAGGCCCCAGCACTCTGCAGTCTGTCAGAAGGACACTTGAGCAAGCACTGAATCTGCTTGACTGTCAAGAAGTAACTCACATCTCCCTGCACTGAACTCTGTGTGCTAGAAAGAACGGAGGCTGGGTGTTAAGACGTGCTGTGGGGAATGAGGTCTCAGCCCCGGATAATTTATAGTCTCCTCTGCTGAGAGGGGGAATCTTTAGATGTGTGTCTTTATCTGTAGGTTTGTGTGCATAAATTATATATACACACACATATATATATATATATATATATATATATAAATATAAATAAATAAATGAGAGAGCGAGAGAGCGAGAGAGCGAGAGAGCGAGAGAGCGAGAGAGCGAGAGAGCGAGAGAGCGAGAGAGCGAGAGAGCGAGAGATATATATATATATATATAATAATGAGGAATGCAATATAATTTGATACCTTTTGAATTGGACAAACGTCTTATTTATAATGACGCGCTTTCGAGAGGCTTAGCCTCCCTTTATCAAGTCTCAAGCAATGAAATTGTAAGGTAGCTAATGCAGTTTGGTGGATAATAATGAAATATATAATACATTAATAAAATTTACCTATTTTGAAGCATTGTGTTGAAGAGCTGACAATCTGTTTTCATGTTGCTGCCTCATTAGTGGTGTGGAGCAGCTGTGTAAGCGTGATGAATGTGTGCAGTGTAATAGTGTGCGTGCGCGAGACGAAACCGTTAGCGTAGTGGTGTACTTCCGCATTGGCGTAAAATGGCGGGTTATCTGTGTTATGCTTCTTTGCGGATTATCCGTCGGTGCTTCGTGGTGTTTTTCGAGTTTCGTGTGTTTTGCGAGTGTGTTGTGGTGTTTTACGTGTTGAGTGCTGTAGCCTCGTTTTCGTTTTGTTAGTCGGCCATTTTTTCTCTCGCTTAGCGATTTCATTAGTGTCTAAAGTGTTTTATTTTTATTTAAATGAAGGTGTAACTTGGTTTTTGGAGGTGCTGGATGGTTCCTCTTGCTGTAGGTAAGTTTTTTAGGTGTGTGTTGTGTGTATTTATTGTGTTTTAAATGTTTGTATGTCGGCGTGTTGCGTCCGATGTTTGCGAGGTCGTAATGTTTGGTAACGTGTCTCGTATGGTGTTTGCGTGTGTAGCCTCGTTTTCGTTTAGTTCGGCGGCCATTTTTTTTCTCGTTTATCAAATTTTTTATTGTCCAAACTCTTTTAATTTTGAGTGAAATGAAGGTGTAAGTTGCATTTTTGAGGTCCTGGATGCTCCCTGTTGCTGTAGGTAAGCTTTTTATGTATGTGCTGTGTGTATGTATTGTGTTTTGAATTTTGTAATGTTCGCGAGTTGAGTCCGAGTGTTGCGAGGCCGTAATGTGTGTGAACGTGTGTCGTATGTTGTTTGCGAGTGTCGTAAAGTGTGTGTCGTGTTATTTGCGTTGTGAAGTTTGCGAGGGTCGCAGTTGCTGGCATGGAGCGCCACCAGCAACTGAGGCCCTCGCCCAGTGCCCTCGCTTCGCGAAGGCCGCGTCTCGCTACGCAAGCGTTAGCAACAACTCGCATGCTCACAACTATATATGTGTGAGATATATATATATATATATATATACACACATATACATACACACACACATACATACAGTGGATATAAAAAGTCTACACACCCCTGTTAAAATGTCAGGTTTCTGAGATGTAAAAAAATGACAAAGATAAATCATTTCAAAACTTTTTCCACCTTTAATGTGACCTATAAACTGTACAACTCAGTTGAAAAACAAACTGAAATCTTTTAGGTGGAGGGAAGAAAAATAAAAAATAAAAATAATGTGGTTGCATAAGTCTGCACACCCTCTTATAACTGGGATGTAGCTGTGTTCAGAATGAAAGCAATCCCATTCCAAATCGTGTAAAATACGAGTCAGCATACACCTGCCATCATTTAAAGTGCCTCTGATTAACCTTAAATAAAGCTCAGCTGCTCTAGTTGGTCTTACCTGAAATGTTCTTAGTGACATCCCACAGCAAAAGCCATGGTACACAGAGAGCTTCCAAAGCATCAGAGGGATCTCATTGTTAAAAGGCATCAGTCAGGAGAAGGGTACAAAAGAATTTCCAAGGCATTAGATATACCATGGAACACAGTGAAGACAGTCATCATCAAGTGGAGAAAATATGGCACAACAGTGACATTACCAAGAACTGGAGCTCCCTCCAAAATTGATGAAAAGATGAGAAGAAAACTGGTCTGGGAAGCTACCAAGAGGCCTACAGCAACATTAAAGGAGCTGCAGGAATATCTGGCAAGTACTGGCTGTGTGGCACATGTGACAACAATCTCCCATATTCTTCCTATGTCTGGGCTATGGGGTAGAGTGGCAAGAAAAACATCAAAGCCGGGCTACATTTTGCAAAAACACATCTGAAGTCTCCCAAAAGCATGTGGGAAAAGGTATTGGGTATAGAGGAGCAAGACGAAAGCCTTTTCTTACGAAGAAACACATCCAAGCCAGGCTACATTTTGCAAAAACATATCTCCAAAAGCATGTGAGAAAAGGTGTTATGGTCTGATGAAACCAAGGTTGAACTTTTTTGGCCATAATTCCAAAAGATATGTTTGGCGCAAAAACAACACTGCACATCACCAAAAGAACACCATACCCACAGTGAAGCATGGTGGTGGCAGCATCATGCTTTGGGGCTGTTTTTCTTCAGCTGGAACTGGGACCTTAGTGAAGAGAGGGAATTATGACCAGTTCCAAATACCAGTCAATATTGGCACAAAACCTTCAGGCTTCTGCTAGAAAGCTGAACATGAAGAGGAACTTCATCTTTCAGCATGACAACGACCCAAAGCATACATCCAAATTAACAAAAGAATGGCTTCACCAGAAGAAGATTAAAGTTTTGGAATGGCCCAGCCAGAGCCCAGACCTGAATCCGATTGAAAATCTATGGGGTGATCTGAAGAGGGCTGTGCACAGGAGATGCCCTTGCAATCTGACAGATTTGGAGTGTTTTTGCAAAGAAGAGTGGGCAAATCTTGCCAATTCAAAATGTGCCATGCTGATAGACTCATACCCAAAAAGACTGAGTGATGTAATAAAATCAAAAGGTGCTTCAACAAAGTATTAGTTTAAGGGTGTGCATACTTATGCAACCATATTTTATTTTTATATTTTTTCTTCCCTCTAAATAAAAGATTTTAGTTTGTTTTTCAATTGAGTTTGATTTATCTTTGTCTCGGTTTACAGCACAGAAACCTGACATTTTAACAGTGGTGTGTATACACATTTTTTTTTTTGATGTATAAAATAAAATGTATGCAGTTTGGTTACATGTGAGTAAGGATTCAGGCATTTAAAACTTCCTGATAGTTGTCGTGTGTGTGTGTAATTATATATATATATATATATATATATATATATATATATATATATATATATATATATATATATATATATATATATATATATATATATATATATATATATATATATATACATACATACATACATACATATACACACACACACAGAATTTAAATGCCTGAATCCTTACTCACATGTAACCAAACTGCATACATTTTATACATCAAAAAAAAAAAAAAAATGTAGGGGTTGTTGCCATTCTTTGTTTCTATGTGTGTAGCAGTGCACATTTTCATCTTTACAGAAACCTAATATTTCTAAAGACACTGTCACGTGACCAGAGCTTTCAGCTCCTGCTGTTTATCCTGTGCTGTCCTACTTTCAGCATTGCTTAACTCCAGCTGTCCATTGTGTAAGAAAGCAAGAACCCGACAATCACATCACACTGTCACGGTTTCAAGATAGATTTAATGATAATCACACCAAAATGAGACGCCATAAATGTATGTATGTATAACTAAAAAACATGCATTCATTTCCATGCTGTGATGAGAAACCAGTACAACTGAAGTTGGATTCATTAGTTGCTACTACACTTAACCTATGCAAAATTCAAAATCACTGCCTACATTAAATGGATTTAAAATTTGGAAAACAAAATACACAGAAAAAGAAAAAAAATACACAACACAAGCCATTTGAGCGAGGGACTGAGGTAGGGATTCCTTTCATTTGGAGCTTTCCCTTTCATAAAAAACTTCTCTGATGTGAAGTGAAAGACCAACATGTCAACCAGCTGAGACCAGCACATTTGTACAGCCACTTGTCAGAGAACAACCAGAAAGCCCCAGCACTTTTTCTTCCTTGTTGTATAGGCACTTTCGTGTATACCCTTATAGTTTTGGAAAGTTTTCTAAATATGGAAACGATATGCATTTCCATCGCAACATGGCCTCATGTACATAAGGAAT